>BQNB010053203.1:0-40130 GCA_026074375.1 Tanacetum coccineum
TGACCCGGCCCACTAAAATGGGTACGGGTTGGCCCACTTTGACATTTTTGGGTTTTTGGGTTCGTTTTTCGATGCTCTTTTATTGTCGTGTCCCGGGGTTGACTTTGACTCCGTTTTGACTTGACTTTGACTGGCTTTGACTTGACTTTTCGCGCTCTTTTCATTCCTGTGCTTGGTTTTGTCGGTTTTGGCTTCGTTTTTGTCCTTTTATGAATATACGGTACCTGCACAACACAAATAGCAAAACAAGCATATATTTGGCATTTTATGTCCATTTTTGGTCTTTTAGGCACATTTTAATAGGCAAAAGGTATGTGTAATTAAACACATACCATTCGTCAACATTGACAACCAATCACATGCAACCCAATCACCAGGATTACGTCCAACCCAATCACTCATGTCATCATTAGTGCAAATCATATATTATTCTAAACCATCTTTGCCAACCTTAGATCAACACCTTCCCTCTTCGTTCTCGCTCATCCTTCCTCACCTTCCATTATATGGAATCATTTTCATTTTCTTCTAGATACATATCATTTTTCACTATATTTATTCTTGTCATAATATAACTACTTTCGAGTATATATGTTGACATGACGTATTAAAATATCATTGACACTAATTTATTTTTACATGTCATAATTTTCGTTTTACTATTATTATTATTATTATTATTATTCTAAGAACATACTTAGAATATGTCTTATCAACAAATCAAACACACTACGTAATCAAATTATGTTTTTTTCATATCACCCTTATCGTCAACATCTAGTTCGACCCAAAGTCTTGCAACAATGTTTTTCTTAGAACCCCACACATGAAAAGCATAGATAATGCTTAACAAAGAAACCTTGAGGATTTAGGAATCTCTCATTACAGCCTTTGACGAAAGTCTATCCAAACTCAAATCATCATCTTTGGTAGATAATGATTTCTTAAGGAACACGTCGTTATAAAAATGATAGTACTCCTTAACCGAATGATATCTTAGAAGAAGTCATTCTAATAATAATGGTGTGTCAGCCAATAAACGCATTTCGTTCTCATTTATTAAAGTTGGTGTGATTGGTTAGATAAATTTGGTATCATTTGAGTCTTAGTCATCGAGCATGTGTCTTGGTTCTTTTTATTTAGGTTGTTATCATTTTTTTATAGAATTGAATGTTATACTTTAGATTACTCATACCTAAGACATACATATCATGTTCCTTGATAGAATCTTACTATATGCATTTGTACCATATATACTTTTACTATATGTATTTTTGCTATCTTGCTATGTAAGATTATTATCTTTGACATTTGCATTATTCTTAACATCTTTATGACTTGTGTGTTATCCTTTTAGGACTCTTACTTGCCATTGTTCATGATTAAAGTGTTTACATGCTAAGTGTTTTGAGTTTTGGGTGCAAAATTCAGTTCTAGACATTTTTGTTGGAACATGCGACCCACGGATCCACCATATGGTAGATCCGTATGTTGTTTTGGTGGATCCGTGGCTAACCAGTCCAGGCGTTAAAATTTGAAAATTTATGATTTTTAACTTTTTCTATGGGTTTTTAAATCTTAGGTTAAAACACTATTCTCGTATTATTTTTTTGTTACATACATAATTATCATCGTTATTATGTATATGTGCGCTTGTCTACTAACTTTGTTTTGTAGTACACTTTCCTAACTCAATTCCTTGGTGTCCCAAACAAGGGGGAGCTTCCAACAAGCACTTAAAGAGAGCATCTTGTATACACTTAGTTGCATATACTCGTCCAACGGAGAATCTAGTTTCACACTAACATTTTTTTGTAGGTTTTCGATAATACCTTGATGCCTCGAATAAGGGGGAGCATTCGTCAAGAAGAAGCATATACGCATCTATCATACATTTCTCCTATTGCTTCATGATATATATATTATGTTGCACAAAACTAACCCTTGATGTAGGTTAAGTCTTTGTAAGAAATTTGATTCATGGATTCATTAGCAACCAAGGTCAATAATCATAGGAGTGCAAGGAGCTAGGGGGAGCTCAAGGGCATCAATGTAGATAGCTCAAAGTTTCTTAGAAGATGAAGATTGAAGTATAACTTCACTAGGGATGATGCAAGCTCGCTTTTTTGGGGAGAAACGAAGTTTAACTCTAAGAACACGCCCTTTTAACAATAGGGGTGGAAGAGTGTAAACAGAGAATGATCGAAGGATTGGAGCATACACCTTTTTGTTTCGACAAAAAGGGGGAGAAGGAAGTGTAAACGAATAACATTTAAATTTTACTATGTTACAAGTTTAGTTATTTGTCATCATCAAAAAAGAGGAGATTGTAAGTGCAAATATTATCTAAACTAAACAAGTCTTTTGGTTTTAATAATGACATATAAGTAACTTGTAATACATAACGTAAAATAAGCAAGTTATGCGATGATTACTACTATCACCGTCATTACATCATCAAAACCTCTCGACGTCTCAGTCTATCATGCTTCAACAAAAGGTTTATGATATGTTTGTTAAGTTGCATTATGCTAACCCATTTAACAAACTATTGATTAATCATTTTTAGACAAATATTTGGGACAAAATTAATTACTAACTTAACTAGACAAGGATCTTCCATATTAGTAATATCTGGTAAGATCAAAACATGTCTAGCCATATTAGATAATAGGACAAAATAATTAGAGAATAAAGACAAAACTAATTATTCTTGTTTAACCATTTTTGGAAACAAATCTTACAAGATATTTTCTTTTGAAACAATAGTAAATTAGATTTATATAAAGTACATTAAGATCAAAGCAAAAGATTTTAGAGATTTCAAATCAACCTGTTCTATATTTTTGGAAAGTTGCGGATCATGATCCACCTAACTAGGCTACGATCACCATTACTGGATCAGCACCCTTGAGGAAAGTTTTGGGTTTTCTATCAATACCACCCATTTGCTTAGTTTGTCACCCAAGCTTTTCACAACCTTTCTTCCATATTATTACACACATTTAGGATCATTATAAACAAGTTTTTATAATGTAAAAACATAATTAATCATATCATCAAAACTCTAATAACCCTTGATCATAATGCTTCTAACTTTCATTTGTTGCAAGCATGATTTTACATGATCCTCTATTCAAGTAAGCTTAGAGATCTTGCGATCATCATCCACCACATACCTACATATATGAAGATCCATACAACAAGCCAAAAGACTTATCATCTTCATCCAAAAACATCATGCTTATTTGATTCGTGATGTTTTAGATTAGGATTGTACATCATTGACAATTATGTCTTAGCTTATTATTATACTCATTTATGTATCAATCATTTTTACAACAAACTAGGAGGTTAGGTGGTTTATGTGTTTAGTCCTCTAAAATACAAGGTTTGTTGTTGTAGGCCTTAAACATACACAGGTTTGGTTGTACCCAAAGAAGGAATCGGTTATTTGTAGCTCTAGTACCGGATAAAGTGAGTAAGAAAGTTAGGTTGGTTCTACCTCGGAAGTAGGACTCGGTATGTGCTTTAGTATTCAGGAAAAAGCATAAGCGACGTTGTATGGTTTTCTCCGCCTTAAAGGAGCTTGTTGATCTAGTGAAGTAACTCTCGAGTTGGGTACTCGAGGAGTGGAGTAGGGCGAAGAGGAGCTTCATAGCCGAACCACTATAAATCATCGTGTTCGGTTTGCGCTTTCTTTTACTTATCGCTTTACATTTATCGCCTTATATTTATGTTTGCATTGCATCTATGTTTGTGTTGTATATTGTGTTGTGATGATATGCTTTGTTTGATGTTATTTAGTATAATTGTTGTAGTATAAACTTGATTGGTTGTTTGATACAAAAGTCTTAAGTTTATAAAGGAAATGTATTCACCCCTCCCCCCTTACGATTCCACAGGACCGTTTTCAATAATGGTCTTGATTTGAGGTTCAATGCCAATTATGTGGCACATGGATCTCTTTTTCTAATTAGTGAAATCTTCCACCTCTAGTAAAGAAGCAACATTTAACTGGCTACCCCTATATTCAAGAGTCTGTCGTACTTATACTGCCATTTTTATGGATCATGATTTTAAAAAACTTTTGAACAGTTATGTAAAACTTTGAAAAGGTTTTATAAATCAAACTGCTTTGATACCACTTGTTGGTCCCCTTGAATGTGATATTAGGTTTATCGAGTTAAACTAATCACATTCCATGACAACAAAATGAGTTTTAAATAGATATATATGAACAATATAAAGAACAAGTTTAAAACACAGAGAAGTAACTTTTCAATGTATAGGTTCTTATTAGAATCAAATAAAGAATCTATGACACACCTTGCTTGCAGAATAGCAAAGTGGTTGAATGACAATTGGGTTGTGATCTCCTTCGAACTTAAACTCTAACCAAAGTTAAGAGTATAAGAAAACAAACTATTCGACTAGAACTGAAACTTCAGCTTCAGCAGTTTCTATTTAGTTTGTTTGAGATATAGATGCTCTTCAATGTGTTTCACATTAATTGGAAGAAATGGAATTTACTCTCAATACCCCTTTCCTTTTATAGGTAAAGAAATTAGGTTTTACAAGTTAACCTAGTACGCGTGTCACATCCAATGGGTGGTTGAGATACCATTTAATGCAGACATGCTTTAGGGTACTAGGTACAGTCCTTTAGGGAAATTTGTTGTACTTCTATACCAACTTTAGAAGTATCTATTCCTAAGGAGATTGATTTATTTCTTCTGACATAAAGCAATCTGTTTCCCGCCTTGTAAACCTTCTAGAAGTGAAACCTTTTGTTTCAATCTTCTAAGAAGGAGATCGACATCGTTCAGCTTGGAATTGTCAACCAAGATAAACTAAAGCTCTTGCTAAGGACTTGTCTTCAGTTTCTGAACTGCCACATAAAGTGAAGTGAAAATGATCTTGATCTTTTAAGTACCTGAAGAATAGGATCTGAACTTTCTTCAGCGACTCAAGCTGAACTTTCTTCAGCTTGATTAATACTTAGGGGATTTTATGTTTAAATCTACTGAGAGACTGAAGGGCTCAGGAACTGACCCCAACAGGTTGAAGAATGAAAAAGAAATGTAAGGATAAAGGGTGAAAAGAAAGAAGCCCTCCATACAACTTAAGCAGAAACCGGGTCAATACATAATCTATCAAAATCACAAAGATGATTGTTGGTATTGAAGAAAGCCGTCATGGACCCAATGATGCAATGCACAACCCTTCCCAGCCATTCGAGTTTCTCTCAAAAGAGACTTTTCACATTTGTCACGGAGATACACACGTTATTTATTGACTTTCTCACTCTGAGATTGTTGATATTGACAAAGGTGGCAGTCAGCTCTAGCCTCTGATTACTAAAACCAAAGTGCACAAATCGAGTTTAGAGCCAAAGAAGATCAAATTATAAATCTCATTAGGACACAATTTATGTATAACACTTGTTGTTCATCAAAATACAACAGTTGTAACAAAGAGTCCTACGCATTATCCTTGTGATCTTTTTAGAACATCAAAGTGATACTCTTTAGTATTCACAATGACGATGGAAATCCTTCCAGTGTCAACATCAAACAGTACTGCGGTAGGTGACTTGCGAGATTCTATATGAATCAAACTTGTGATAACTGGATATCGATTCGGTCCAGTAAATGAATTAATGACTTAATTAGAAAGATTCACTCTTATCGTGTTGTCTGCTTTGAGACGTTCTGATAATGAGAACATGCAATCATGGTGAATCTAATGCACAAGTGTTAGAAGATCCTACGCTTTAAGTTGGAATCCTGTCAAGGAGGTTCTTCCAAATTGAACCTACCTGATCACAGGTTTGTCCTTACAGAACCATAGGTTATTGCAACCAAATATTGATGAATAACAAAGCCATATTCGTCCATATTTGTTGTTTATTACAAACATTCAAATGCAGGTACAAACGTCAGTGTTACAGCCTCATTCCAGCTAATTCGAATTCATTACCACATGCTCATACTCAAGCTTTAAAAGTCAATCATTCGACATCAAGAATGTTGCTGCTAAACAAGAATGTAATTGGTCAGAAAGCTCAAGTTCATGTCAAATTCAGCAACTCTGATAATCATGAACTTCCTCATCATCAAAGATCTTTAAAGTAAAACAAGGAATCATCTTCTGAGGAAATTGTTAACTAAAGAAACATTCGATAGAATAAATTTTAACCTTGATGAAGAAGAGGAGTTTACAAGCTTTCAAGACAAGTATGAGCATGTCAGTCAAGAGCACAAGTTGATCACGAAAGTCAAATCAAGATGATTTAAGACAAGGAGATGATGCAAGATTAAAGATCTCAAGAACTCAAAGTCAAAAGATGAAAGCTCAAGATCAAGATCACAAAAGCATGAAAGAACAAAGACATTACAAACAAGAAAAGATAAAGACAAGACCGAAAAAGGCAAAGCATAAAATTCAAATCAAATCTTCAACATTAGAGGATACAAAGTCAAATCAAGATCACCTCAACATTGGGGGAGATTGTTAGCCTTAATTTTATTAAGTCGAACAAGAATGTTTTCGGTCATCTTAAGTCATTATTAGTCTTAGTTTGTAATAGGATAGTCGGGTTTATCGGGCTTGGATTGTAATATAATATTGTCCATGTTTCGGGCTCAAAGCCTACTTAAAGCCAAGCCCGACCCATTAAGAAAGCCCACGAGCCTACTAGAGGCCTTGGACTATAAAAGCCTCTCTCCACACATGGAGAGGGTGTTGTTCATTCACATGTGTGTGTTTTATGTGTGAAAATCCTCCACTCTTATTTCTCTTTCTAAATCTTCTAACTTTCCTTTCTCTTTTCTTATGGCTTATTCGGCTTATGTGCTTATTGGTTAGCTTATATGTTGTGTTTGGATT
Organism: Tanacetum coccineum; assembly: GCA_026074375.1. Taxonomy (NCBI): domain Eukaryota; kingdom Viridiplantae; phylum Streptophyta; class Magnoliopsida; order Asterales; family Asteraceae; genus Tanacetum; species Tanacetum coccineum. The sequence continues at coordinate 6,892 of BQNB010053203.1, forward strand.
AAAGTTATTGGGATAACACTAAATCAACAAGCATCATAAACTTACCTTTATTACTTACTGCCATTTTGTTTTGAGGTATTAAGTTTGGTGGGTGAGATGTTGAGGGCGAAATATAGTGTGTTTGATTGGTACATCTGGTATCGATTTAAATACTTTGGTTTCATTGTCCAATGGTGTATCTGGGTTTGACGGTCCAATGTTGTATCTGGGTTTGATGGTCCAATGGTGTAATTGGGCTTTAGGGACTAATCATGTAAGAAAAAACATAATTCTTTATTTTCCCACCAAAAAACTTGCCCTTTTTCTTGCCAATTTAAGCAAACAACAGGTGTAACAAACAACAATCACTATTATATAGGGACCAAACGGATAAAACTGGTATTCACATCAAGGACCAACTGTGTATAACATCTTATGCTACTGACATGTTTTTGCAACTAAAGCATGGCTTTGACTTATCTGGCCATTAAGTAGACTATGAAACGTAGTAACAGGTGTAACAAACAACAATCAATATTATATAGGGACCAAACGGGAAAACCCAGTTTTCACATCAAGGACCAACTGTGTATAACCTCTCATGCTACTAAGTTGTTTTTTCCAGAATAAGTAAAATATGTCACAAACAACTTAAATCAGTCCTAAACAAGTGAAATTATTCATGAACAACAACCACAAGTAGCATAAACATATCCATTTGCCATTGATAAGTGTAGAATACACATATCCATTTATGCTTAAAACAACCCAATTAAACCCCAAAACAGACCAAAAATGGCAACAATATGCTTGTATTTGTGTTTTGTGTATGCAGGTATGGATATATCAAAAATTACAAGAATACAATCAAAAAACGAGCAAGCACGGACACGAGAATCAGAAGAGTACAAAAAGAAGCCAAAGATTCAAAGCTGAAGCCAGAAAAGTCAAACCCGCAGTCAAATCCAGTCAACAAAAAGTCAACCAATAAAAGACAAGACCCAAAAATATTCCATTTTTACCCTCCAAGTTTCACCAAAGTCTAAAAATAACCCCTCACCTCTTATTGGTCCTTAAAAACCTTAATGGGCCTGAAAAACCCTAAAATTCTATACCCGGATCCAAGCCCATAACCATAAGCCCAAAACCTAGTCCACTTTCCTTTTTTATATACCACAAGGACCCAAACTGTCATTTTGTAAACTCTTTTTACACTACACCTAGTTATATAAAACCACAAGGAGTGAAGTTGACAAAAGAGCAAAGTTAAAACGAATTTACCCAATTCAGTTATAAAAAGGGCGCCATTTCCAAGTTACTATTCACCCATCGTCTTCAAATCTTTCACCTAGGTAAATCAAAGGGGTTTTTGAAATTAAGGGGCAAGAAAGTCTATTCAAGAGCTCACTAACAAGATTACAAGGACAAATTAGTCTAATCAAGGGAATTTACTAGCTCACTCTCAAGCTCAAGGCACGTAGAGATGGAGAAAGCACACATGTTGGTGGGTTTTTGCACTAAACTACTCACAAAAGAAGCACAAGCTGTCATAATCAAAGAATGACAGCTTGGCAATCCTCAAGTGTCCACATTCAATCCAACGGCCAATATTTGTGATCCAATCATTGAAGGAAATGAAGGGATGAGATTAAGAGGAGTGTAGAGCAAGGCAAGGGTCTGGAAGCATCTTCCTTAGATGGCTATAAATAGACCCCCTCATCACACACACACGATGTCTTTTTTCTTTTTCCTTTCTAGATTTTTAGCCTAGTATAGTTTTTAAGCTTAATGTAATTTTTAAATCAGTTGTAATTTCTTTTAAGTAATGTAATTCAGCTCTTTTTAATGAAATTTAGTTTAAGTCAGTTATAAGCTCTCTTTTCTTTTTATTCATAAGCTCTCTTAATAAGCCAAATTGTCTCAATAAGCTAATAAGCCCATTTTAAGCTCTTTCAGTCTATAAGCTGAAATAGAGCTTATTTAATTCAGTATTAATCATACCTAAACCTTAAATCAGTTAAACTTACATTTATCATGGACTTTATTGGATTTGAGCTTATTTGGAAGAGAGATCAATCCTGGAAGGATCTCTATGGACTTAACTCCTAGCTTATTAATAAGCTAGGAGAGCTTGTAGCTGCCCTAATAGGGTCCTCTTGTTTAGCTAGAGGTTTCTTGTAAGTTCCTCATCTAATCCTTTTTATTCTAGTTTTCAATAATTGTCAATTTACTTACTAAGATTAAATCTGCTTATTTGCTTATAATGTTTGCTTATTTGTGCTTAGATATCTCTAAAATTGTTTATTAGGTTGGTTAGATAATCTGTCTTTAGCTTATTAGTAATAGATCCTAGTTGCCTTCATTTTTGTCTTTAAAAGCCTTAAAAAACCAAAAATAGTAGAAAATTAGTTTAAATCTTAGATTATTGCTTAATCAGTTGTTAATTCATGTTAGTAAGGGTTGTTATAAGCTAAAAATAATCTGGTATTAAGCTCTTGTTAATTAGATTTCACTTTAAAAGCTTTTCTCAAAACTGTCAAGTTCTGAAAGGGGTGTTTGGCATAAGCCATTTTGACTAACAAAAGTCAAAGTTTTTTGTGCAAACCACTTGAGTCAGTTTCTATTTCATAAATAATCATTAGGAAGTGAAATTTCAAAGCTTAGTTTGCTGATTTTCAAAAGTTATGGCTTATAATGATGACTCCAGCACCAGGGTACTTTTAGGGTTAAAGTTAGATGGCTTATTTTTGAGATAGGGACTCTAGGCTTTGATTGTGCTTAAATCTAGTTTTAACACACTCATTTGAGAGTGTATAGAGTAGTGGTAACCCTTAAGGAAGCCTGCACTTTTAGTCTTTGTGGTATTGCCAATTGCACCAGCAGTACTAACATAAGTTAGTACTGCTGATATTTAAGCCCCAATTTAAGCCAGCAATGTTAGGATTTAGTAGCTTATCTTTTAGTATTTTATAGTTTAGTTATAGCTTAATATAGATTAAGACTTACATTTTATTTTCTAGCTTATTTACCTAGCTTAATTCAGCTGTCAAAGTCACTAAAAAACCTGAAAACACCAAAAACAGTAGGAAATTAAGTAGATTCTTAAATTGATAATTTTAGCTTAAGGTATTTGTTTTTATAGCTTAAATAGATGGTTTATTAGTAGTTGCATAAGTTCTCATAAGCTCTTAGTCTAGAATAGCTTTTTGAGCTTTTTAGCTTAATTTGATTTTGTGCATTTTAGCTTAATTCCTGAGTTAGCCATTTTCATAATCATTTTCAATAGCTTAAAAGTGTTTCCAGCTTTTGTTTCTTTTCTCAATTAGTTTAAGCACATCTTAGGGAGTTTAGAACAGCTTTTAGATTTTACTTTAAGCTTATTTTGAGCTTTTTATAGCTTATTTAGTAAAAACCAAGGATAAGCCCTTGTTTCTGTAAACAGCTTAATAATAAGCTGTTTAAGAGCTTATTAGTGGGTTTCAGACCATAGTGCTTTTGTTAAAGTTGTTCTCTCCAGCTTATTTTATAATTTTGCTTCTTTAAGTTTTTGCTGAAAAGCACTTTTTATTTTCAACTTATTTTTAAGCCTAAAAAGGACTTAGTTTGAAGTCGGGCTTGCTCTCAGGGTAGGTAGTGTAACTTTTAATTTTCATTGTTAACCCCTCCGTTAGCTAGTTAGTTTCTCAGTTAGTTCTTTTTGCACCATTAGTCCTTAGTTAAGTATTAATTAGTTTAATTAAGTTTTTAAATAGTAATTAGGGTTTAGTTTTTAATAAGTTTAATTAAAGTTTTATAAAAAGTGAAAAATTAGGGCTTTTATTTTTATAAAATTTCTGCACTTTTTCTTTATTTAGTGTAATTTTTATAAAAAAATTTAGGATTTTATTTTTAATAGTTTTATTATTTTTATAGTTTTTAATTAGTTTAAATTTTAGAAAAATCATATCTTTTAATCTAAAAAGCCAAAAATAGTAATTCCGTTTTCTAAAATTTTCTTTTTACTTATTTTACTTAGGAAAAATATAATTTCAATTATTTTCTATATTTTTTATTTTTAGGATTTACTTAGAATTAAATAGTTTTTAATTGATAAAAAAGTTCAAAAACAATCTAAAAAATATTTTTATTTTTCTTAAAATTTTCTTTTATCCTAATTTAGGTGTAAAAAAAATTAGTTTGCAATCTTAGGGTTTAATTTTAGTCTATTTGCTTAATCGTCGTGTTTTATTTGTTTCCCGTATTTGTTTAATTGTTTAATTGCCTTTAATTTTTTCAATTTTAATTGTTGCTTTTTATTTAGTAGATATAGATTATCAAAAATATCTTTGCTTCATTCAAATCAGAATCCAAGCTTAAACGAGGTTTCAATTTCACTAGTCGTTGGGGAAACGACTCGGGTGATCATATTTACCCGGTTAAATATACGTATTATATATTATATTATATATATTTTTAAGAGTGAATTTTCCTTAGAGAATTTTCTTAATTGCTCTTTTGAATAATATTTTATATTGTATTCTATTGTGTATATAAAACATCTATCACACTAAAACACAAAGTTCCCACTTCTGTACACCATGTGAAAACAACAACCACTAAAATTTAAACCCCAGTAATGGAAAAAAATACAGTATAATGTTCCATTTGATGAACACTAGGCCAAAATACCATGTCATGAAATGACAACAGGTGCCACTTACTTTTGCATACCACTTATGGCAAAAATTAACCTTTATACTTCATAAATGACTGCATTCACATTCTATCTGCTTTCATTTCATTGTGTTGTTAACTGTTACACATCGATATAAATTAACGGTCATGTTGATTTAAGTAACAATTTTGAGATTGGATAATTATGCAGACAATTCAGATACATTAAGGACCGAGCTTCTTGAGAGTTTATTAAAGATGGATCCACACACCAACACAGGACATTGTCAGTCCGATTCTGTATGCAATGAAGGTACAAAATTTTCCTATGTTTCGTTCCACTTCATTCCTACACCTTTGATGTAATAATAAGTATGTCTAACGATGCCTTTTTTTGTTGTTATTATCGACAGCCGAAATCAATCAGACTTCTGATCGGTGATATATTTGGGTATAATTTAACAGGTAAATGTTGTTAGAGGCTTGAAGTTGTATGAATACATACTCAACAGTACCTAGCTATCTACACTGAGCTATTTAACTTCTCTTACGGATACTAAGGCAACCTAGGAATGTGTTTTCGATCGGGTAATGAAGAGATACGAAAATAGCAAAATGCTATTGATAGCAACAATGGTGATGCAATGCAACAAGAAGCTATTCAAATGCGCCACAAGCAGCAGCAGCTGATTTCACGAAAACTTAATATTTGTGTGCCATATTTTTACTCAACCCATATATAAGAAAAACTCGCGCTTCGTAGCGGAGCACGAGTTAAAAACCTAGTTTAAGTAAAAAACAAGTAGTGGTGAAATAGTCAACTACTCCGTAGTAATTAATCTCATCCCACCTCATCTACATTAAACCAACCACTAATAATCACATATAAAATCCAAACAGAATAAACTTCAACAATAACAAAAGTACCCAATAAAAAACACACACATCTCCCTTATTCTATTGCCGGCCACCGACACCCTCATTTTCCGGCAAGCTCTCATTTCCATCTTCAAGATCCAATTAAACCAAAACCCATATCACTAACATTGTCAATTTCTCATAATATCTTATAAGTTAATGAATATTTAGGGGGTGGTTTGTTATAAGTATGGGGGTTGAGAAAATGAAGAGAGGGAATAATAAAAGTAATGTGAAGATATGGATTGTACGAGGTGCAAGTGTTGTGTTGTTATGGACATGTGTGGTTCAGTTGAGTGCTTTAGGTGGTGATATGTGGGGTCCATCTATGGTTTTAACTAATAATAACAATGGTGGTGATTCTGTTGTTAATTCTGTTAAGTTGTTGCCAACTGTTCCTGCTAGAGTTCTTCCTCCCAAGAGTCAGTAATTTATTCTTCTCATGTTTTTTTTTTATGGTTTTTGTTTTCTACTTTTGGTAAATTTAGATACTTGTATTAAGTGGTATTTGCCTCAATGGTGGTATTGGTGAATTTATGACAACTTTGTGTTAGGATTCGAGTCTCGCGTATGTTAGATTGTTGACTTATGTGTTTCAAAAATATCTACGTCTTTAGGATTTGTGAAATTATGCAAGTAATCTTGTTACAAATTCTATTGGAGCTTTCTAATTATGCTAATAGATTTGATATTCGTTAGCCTTTCTATTTATGTCTTTTTTGTAATTTTTCTTCTTTGATATGTATGTTTGTCCGACTTGAGATTATACTTCATTTTGACCTTTAGTTGTTTTGTTAATGTTTTTTTTTTGTAATGTATGTAGGGGTTTATAAAAACAATGGTTACTTAATGGTTTCATGTAACGGAGGACTTAATCAAATGCGATCTGCTGTGAGTGCTTTCAGTACGAATTGATCCCACAAGATTAATTATGGCTTATTTTTTCTTCTGGATACAAAAATAAACCGATTGTATCATTTCAATTGTATATTCCTAATGCAGATATGTGATATGGTTGCAATTGCGAGATACTTGAATGTTACACTCATAGTTCCTGAGCTGGATAAGACTTCTTTCTGGGCCGATCCAAGGTATGCCATATTATATTAGTTTAGTGCATAGAGAGTCGTGACAATTGACTTATTGCTGCTATTGTGTAATGACAGTGAGTTTGAGGACATTTTTGACGTTGATCATTTCATTACGTCCTTGAGAGATGAAGTCCGGATACTTAAACAGCTTCCTGTTAGGCTTAAAAAGAGAGTTGAATCAGGAATCGTGTATACCATGCCTCCCATTAGTTGGTCTAATATTTCATACTACCACAACCAGGTGGAGATCTTTCCATCTTTTGTAATCATATTCTATTGATTTCATCACGAAAGCGATTCTAAATTTTTCATGCTTACCTACAGATTCTTCCTTTGATTCAAAGACACAAAGTTTTGCATTTGAATAGAACTGACGCACGGCTTGCCAATAGTGGTCACCCACTAGACCTTCAGAAGCTGAGGTGCAGAGTAAATTTTAGTGCTTTGAGATTCACTAGTCAGATTGAAGAGTTGGGTAGACGGGTTGTTAACCTTTTAAGACAAAATGGACCTTTTCTAGTGCTTCACCTCCGATACGAAATGGACATGTTGGCATTTTCTGGCTGTACGCAAGGATGTAACGATGAAGAGGTGGAGGAGTTGACCCGAATGAGGTTTGACCAGCTTACTTTAACAACCCATCGCTGTTATGCTACAATGTAGTCCTCTTATCTTGTGATAACTTCCTTTTTTTGGCAGGTATGCTTATCCATGGTGGAAAGAAAAGATCATAAACTCTGACTTGAAAAGGAAAGATGGTTTATGCCCCTTAACTCCTGAAGAGACTGCCCTGGCACTAAGGGCGCTCGACATAGATAGCGATATTCAAATTTACATTGCTGCTGGTGAAATATATGGTGGAGAAAGGAGAATGGCTAGTCTTACTGCCAGCTATCCAAAGCTGGTTAGCATACAAATCAATGCAATAATATTTGTCTCTTTTTCCGATGTAGGTTTAATTTATACGTAGTATATGATTTGACAGGTAAGAAAAGAGACTCTTTTGGGACCTGACGACCTTGGGTTTTTCCAGAACCACTCGTCACAGATGGCAGCATTAGACTATCTTGTATCGTTGGAAAGTGATATATTTGTCCCTACTTTTGACGGAAATATGGCCAAAGTTGTTGAAGGTCACCGGAGGTACCATTATGTCTACTTTAATGACTAAACAACATTGCTTAATAGAGGTGGAGATTTGACCCATTTTAGCCTGTTATCCAACCGACCCAGGGGCCACCTCTTCTTATAAATCTGTTTTTATTTTGGATGTGTTAAAAAGTCTTTGACAAGATGCAAACTCATTTTTATTGGATTTAGGCATTCAGCCATGAACAACGTTTTTTAAGTTATATCTTGACTAATCAAGAATCTTGAATACTTTTCAGATACTTGGGCTTTAAGAAGACGATATTATTGGATAGAAAACTGCTAGTCGAATTAATAGACAAATATACAAGTAAATCGTTGAGTTGGGATGAATTCTCGACCGCTGTCAAGGACGCTCATGCACAGCGCATGGGAAACCCCACAAAAAGATTGATTATTCCAGACCGACCTAAAGAAGAAGACTACTTCTATGCGAATCCAGAAGAATGCTTGCAACCCTCAGATGACGAACCTGTGAATATTATGCAATGATGCCCTTCTAGTGGGCCATCATTTTTGTCCATTGGCTCCAAAGATTTTCATGAATCATTACATGCCCTAGAATGCGATTTAAGGCTCTGGAGACACATTGAAGAGGTTCTTTTGCGCGAGCGGAGATGGTGTGTATTATTAATCTCATTCCTTTTTATTATAAAATGTTTCTTCGTTGTCAATAGCCCTAATCCTTGTATAGTAACCGCCCTGACATTCCAGGGTTATACCACCTTCTTATTCATAATTACTAGTGCGTACAGAGAAAGATTCACAATATAGATTTGTTTTTAACCCCAAAATTTGCAAGGTACACACGTTTAAGCTTATTTCATTCCATTCTCCTAGGATTGTAGAGCCACAGTAACAAAACGTAAGAAAATGTTGTCACATTGTACCCGTTAACGGGTCGGTCATAACCGTAATTTGAATTGGATTGAATTGTTGATTTGCTTTAGAAAAAGAAAAAAAAAGAAAGAAAACTCAAATACACAAGCATATCAGCATATGGTTCTAAAATAGACATGTCCAAGAACATTGCTGGATTACTCATTCACTTGATAGAACATGACAAATATGAAATGATATATTATTTCCTTCTTATTTTCCAGTTTTTCTTTCAAATACAGCTAATAAAGTTGAAAAACAAAATTATGAACACAACATTTATATGTGAATATAAAACTAGCAGATTGTGGTATAACTTGGTGACATGGTGGCGGCTGTTTTTTGTGATATTACTAATATACACAATAGGTGAAGGAAACGACGGCGTTTTGACTGCTGCTACAGTAACGGGCTGCCCTATTTTGGGCCAGCCCAATTTTGGTTTTTTTTTTTTTTTTTTTTTTTTTTTTTTTTTTTTTTTTTTTTAATTTGTATGCACAAAGTAGGAGTTAAAAAAAAAATATTACAAAAGTTCTGATTTATTCAGATAAAAAAAATACCCGCGGAAACATCTTCGATACATAATAACTTTAAATAACCATATGGTCACAAAAAAGGTACGAAAACTCATATATTAAAAAAAAACCCATATAGCAAAAAAGCACAACACTTTAAAAACATAGAGGGCCCCCACACATGATAAGCCATATAAAAAAAATTACTACGTCGTTTTGACTTCGCTAACAGTAACGGATGCCCGTATTTTTTGGCCAGCCCAATTTTGGGTTTTTTTTTTTTTTTAAATTTGTATGCACAAAGTAGAGTTAAAAAAAAAATATACAAAAGTTCTGATTTATTCAGATAAAAAAATACCGCTGAAACAACTTCGATACCTAATAACTTTGAAAATAACCCGATATGGTCACAAAGGTAACAACCCATGTATAATAAAAAAAACCATATAGCAAAAAAAATCCAATACTTTAAACATGAGACCCAACACATTAAGCCATATAAAAAAAATTAACTACAAAAACGCATTCGTTTTTACGGTGGGCCGTTTGGCAACATTAACGGGCACCCCATTTTGGGTTTTTTTTTTTTTTTTTTTTTTAATTTGTATGACAACAAAGGAGGAGTATAAAAAAAAACTATTACAAATTCCGATTGTTTATATTCAAATAAAAAAATACCCGCGGAAATATCTATCGAGTACCAAATAACTTTAAAATAACCGTATAGGTCAAAACGTACAACCCAATATATTAAAAAAAACCAATATAGCAAAAAAAAAAAACAACTTAAAACATTGAAGGCCCAACACATAAGCCATATAAATTTATTTTTTTACAAATATACACATTTGTCGACAAACTATCCTAAAATAAATAGCGAAAAAATAGTTCTCAAAGATAATAAAAAAATACAAAACTGGTCGCCTCAACTTTAACTATTTACGATTTTTCTTACAAAAAAATCCTGTAAAAAAATAACAAAAAACAACGTCAATTCTTAAGTTCACAATTTTTTTACATACATTCGGCCCACAGAAAAAAGATATCGAACCGTCCCAAAAAAAAAGAAAATATTCGGGAAAAAAATTAACCCCGTCCCAAACGCAAAAAAAAAAAAATTTCCCAGAATCGTAAAAAAAAAAAAGACATAAATCCTGGTAAAAAATTAGCCAATAAAACCCAAAAATTTACCTAAAATCTGGCCCAAAGTAAAAAAAAAAAAAAAAGAAAACGGACCCACACCTTTTAACTATTTACGATTTTCTTACACAAAAATTCCCATAACAAATTTACAAAACCGCCCATAAAAAGAAAATATTCAAAGAAAAAATTACCCGTCCCAGACGCAAAATTTTTTTTTGCCCTAATCATACAAAAAAGAAAATATAAAAATTAGCATCAGCCATAACCTGCCCAAAAAAATAAAAAACCCCCCGAAACGTAAAAAAAAAATTATTCGGGAAAAAATTAGCCCCGCCGCAACGCGCGGGTTCTTTTGCTTGTTTATGTCAATTGGTTGTAAATTGTGATTGTGAAAGGCTCTTTGAACAATGCAAGAAAGTGCTTTTAGAATAGAGAAATGCTAGAACCACAAACAAACATCCATAAAAAAATTTACAAAATGATGTGTCATGTAATTAGTGGCATTCTCAAAGTTACTTTTGAATTTTCTTTCTTACATGCATCCACAAGTTACATGACACATCATTTTGTAAAAGTTTTTGTGAATGTTTGTTTGTGGTTGTAGCATTTCTCTTTAGAATACCTTAAATTATTGTTATGTATATATTCTCTTTTACTGTTTTTAATTCATTCCCAATAATGACGTTGACATTTTTGAACATGCTAAAAAGCTATATTTAGGAAGAGTTATTTGTTCAGCTAAACATGCTCTTTAGTCACGATGGGGTTGGTGGTAATTAGAATTCTATGATTCTTTACTAGTATAGTACTCGCGCAAAGCAATGGCGATACAAAATATGCAATTTTTATCGTATTTTGATCTTTAAGTTGTATGCAATGATAGTTAATATTTTATGGTGTACCAGTTTGATAGTTTTAAAAAAGTAAATGTATGTTTAAATTTGTGTAAAATATATTAATATAAATATAGATATCAATAGTTATATTTATTTGAACTTAGTAAAAATTGAATATTTATTATAAAGTTTACAACTATAAATTTGTGTTATTGTAAGTTTGTAACATTCAGTTTAATACTAAAATTTAATGTCATTGATTTATTTTATAATGCAATTAGTGTAGTGAGCATTTGATTATTAACTCAATTTTGTATGACTTTTTTTATAGTAATTTGTGGTGTTTTAATTTTCAAACTTTCTTTTATAAGAAGTTTTAAATGCATTACGGTATAAAATAGTTTAGAATTTTTTTTTTCTCATAATTTCTTAGTAGGAGCAACCTTCATGAATTTTACTTGACTCTGTTTGCTTTTCATGGTGGGTTACTATGACTCAATAACGGTTAAACCATCTGACCTCATAGGCTGATAGTAATCCGACCAAACAGTTTGGTTGGTCTTTACCCGACCGACCGAACCCCTCACTACGGAAGAAGCCGACGAACCCCCCGTCCCCCCAATTTAATTTGTTTGAGTTGATAGTAAACCGAATGAAATGGGAAGTGACCAAACAAAAAACTATTCGTTGGGGAGTGTTTGTGTACAAAAAACAATTTAAATTACCTCGTTTTTCTAATATAAATACCCCTATATTTTCATTTTCAAAACACACAACTTTCAGTTTCAAAACAACCACTTAAACATATACATTTTATGGCTTGTTCTCTCCTCTTATCGTCGAAGAATTCAAAGCTTATGTTCATAAACAATGTGACGAAGACGATGCGACTCGTCAGGAAGCTATTATGGGCGTAATCACGTTGTTTGAGCAATCAAGGGAGGCAAAAGAAGATTTGAGGAAACAATACGCGGAATGCAAAGACATTTCGCTAGAAAGATGTGCTCTGATTGATAAATTTGTAGACGATAAGCCTGGAAAGTTTACCAGGTTAAGAAAACGTTGTGGAATTGTGTCAGAAATACAAGATAATATTAGTCACAAAATCGGTTGGATGCACGCATAAAACAAATATGATGATTTGTGTTTCGTATCGTATCACAATTTGTATTTTTATTTCAATGTTGATTTTTTTGTCGTACTTTATCAAGAGGTTTTTTGGAGGATATTTATAAAAAGTCAAATGAAAAAATGGAGAAAATGATATTCGTCCTTCATTCCATTTCGCTTCATTATGAATATCTTTCAAAAAACCCGGTGACTATATACGCTACCGAAATGTCGAATTTTTTTTAGAACGGCCCAAAATGTCGTATTTTATTTTTCATATTGTACTCTGTATTTTTATTTGACTAAATAAAACTTAGTTTGTTTGAAAAAAAGGTTCGGTCACCTGTCCGGTTGCATTATGAGTGTTTGGTCTAAAAGAGAGAAAACTGAGTTAGTGCTGATGTGACAGGCTGGTTTGGTCGCATTGTCCGGTTAGAGTTCTATCAATCTTACATATTTAACAGTCACAATGATATTGATGAAGCTTGATTAAACATGAATAAGTTTTTTTTTTTACATTCTTGCGTGAACCAATAGTTTTCTTTCTTTGTTTTCTTAATGAAAGTAAGGTGAAGTTACGTGGTTTAATCTTCGAGCCCAATGATTCGTTAAATGCCTAAATCGGACAGCAATTGACTAAAACCAATATAACTTATGATTGTTAACTACAGTAATGTTTTTGGGATATATAGTTTTTTGTCCACAACTCAAGTGAAAGAATCAAAGAATCATAAAAGTCGAATATTAGCTTTATATACTTGTCATTTTGTGACGAGCGGTTTCTGACCAAGGGATTTTACGCATTGCTTGTTTGAATAAACCTACATCAAATATCGTTGAACAAGTCCTTTAGTTCATAACAGATTTTATACGGATTCCTTAGGTCACCATCATGCTATATTAAATTTACATATTTTGTTTGTTTCTATATTTAAATATCTATGGCTAATCATTTTGACATCACTTGTGGGACAAAGCGCAAATTAAGTACGTTTTTCTAAGAGGAGCCGATTGATCATGCCAAAACACATAGAAAGAGACGTTAGTGTAGAATGTACTTGTGTTACTTTGCATATTGTGGAGTTAGGTAAGACTTGGCCTTTTGGTAGTTTGTAGTTTATCATCAAAAGATTATTATTAATCTATGTAATGCATAGTATGCAAGCCATGCTATGCTGCTATAAAGAATTTAAGTTGTGACTTATGTTTACTATGCTATGCATAGCAAAGAATTATTTTACAACATAACTAATTGAGGAAACATTCTCTCAATTCATTTTTAATAAGTTGTTGGGATTATTATACTAATAACCCAAAAGTAAGAATTCATTTTATACTCGTACATAATCTTTCCTAGTTAACCAAAAAAAGTCAATGATACATTCCAACAAGATTTAAAATGATTTAGAGAATGTTTCATCGCATGACATATTGAGGGTAATGCAAAATGCACCTTAAAAGAGATAAAATTGCAAATACTATTTTAAATAAGAGTTTTTCTAACATGTGCCCCAGGGGCACATGATAAGGGGAGACAAGAGCTGATGTGTCAGCTCCTGATTGGTCAGCATATAATATCATTGTCCCTTCAGAAGCTGACCAATCATTTGCTGACCAATCAGAAACTGACACATCAGCTCTTGTCCCCTCCTTATCATGTGCCCTTGGGGCACATGTTAGAAAAGCCCTTTAAATAAACACTTGAACTATTAAATGTCTAGTCTACTCAATATGAAAATTTAAAAAAGATATTTTATTATATATTTGTCTGATAAGTGCCCATGATTTAAATAGTCAAATAAGAAAAATTTACGTAAACAATCACACTTAATTTAGTAAGTTATACTTAATATTTAATTTAATATGTATTAAATGCATTTTTATTTAGTGTCGTAAATTTAAAAAGATAAATAATTATAATTATGTACTTGTGATTAACTGTTTTGTGTGTATAAAATGAATACATATTGTTTATTGAATCAAACTTTCAACTTATAACCAGTCATATATATATGAATGTAAATTATAATATTGAAAAAAACATGAAGTAAGGACAGATTAACATAAAACACTTTTATCTCGGGGTATTTAAAAAAAAACCGAACATATGATTAGCCTTATCCTAAACCATAAACCTAAACTAAATCTTGCTTTACGTACAATGTGTAAGTATGTTTTTGTACATGATAATGTTTGCATGTGTTTTCGGTTATGGTAATAATCAATGATAATGTTTGCATGTGTTTTCGGTTATGGTAATAATCAATGAATAAGTAGTAACATCCTGATAAGTAGTAAATTGATAAAAAAATGCAAAGAAAGACGGTTTGTGAAATTAAATTAATAGTTCAAGTCGTTCAAATGTCAAAGTAGGGGTAGGTTAACATAACCAAAATGTACTTGTGTCAGCTAACCAAATGTAATGGTCCGAAACCTTTTCAATGTAATCTAAATCGAGAAAACAAATTAATCAGTTCATCGATTTTTAGTTAAAAAACTAACGTAGAGTTTGGTACGTCGCAATGAGAGTTGGAATGGAAAACATTATTACGGCAGAATGAAAAAAAGCATGTTTGTTTACAATAATGGAATGTAATGATCTATTGCATGCAATCACTCATTACATCAAAAACCATCATTTTCATTCATTAAGAATCCTTTGTTTTTTTTCATTACGTCTTAGAATGGAATGATAATTACATAAAAGCCCATTATTAATTACCCATAAAAAAAAACATTTAACAAAGTCTATTTTAGTCTTTTTATTATCGATTACATTTCATTTTATTTTTGCAACCAAACATAACTACAATCGTAATGCGTCATTCCATTACTTCATTTATTCCATTACGATGTTCATTACATTCCGTCACTACTTCATTTCGTCATACCAAACATACCCTAAGAGGAAATTGCAAATATCCTCCATGTGGTTTGCCAAGATTGCATGATTGCTCCCCAGAATTTCGAAAGTGCAGGCGGCCTCCCTGTGAGGAAACTTTGGTTGCATCTTTCCTCCTTGGCGTTAGTGTCTGTTAGTTTTTTGAAGCACGTGTGAGGCACGCGAGGGTAAATTGGTCTTTTAATGTATATATTCATTGAGTTAGTTGTTATACCCGAATAATTCGGATAACCCATTCGTTTTTTTATTCAACCCGATCCAAAGTCAACTATTAAACCTTTTTTCATCCCCGTTTTTTTTACTGTCGTTCCATTATCCATCCCCAAAAAAACTGTCATGGCACCTCCTCAAACATGGTATATCCGGCCTGAAGGTGAAAGCTTTGATATTGATGTTTATGGTGATTTTCCTAAATCTCTAATTGTTTGTATTAACTTTATATTATGCCTTTTAGTCTATTTGTTAATGTAATGTGTTGTTTTTTGGGACATTGAACAGAGACATATGACAACCTCTTTTCAATCAAACTGCATTATGGTGGAAGGTTCACGGATTCTCCAAACAAACAGTATGCTGATGGTGAGTTTTGCTTTGTTGACATGCTAGACATTGATGATTTTAAGGTAGACATTTTAAATTCAATCATGTGTAGCATAAGTTATGAGGATGAAGATGAACTTCTTTTGTATTACAAGATACAACTGAAAAGTTTAGATGTTGGATTAAAACAAGTTGTTAGTGAAACTGACATTAGCAACAAGAACTTCAAAGGATATGTTAAGAACCATAAGATTATGGATTTTTATCTTGAGTTAGTTGAAAAGACAAAAAGTTCTAGTGATGAGGATGGACAGAGTGATAGTGAGTCTGAAGATGCTAATGATTTGGTAGATGATGAACATTTAGTTGAAGAAGTGGAAGTGAATATGAATAGCTTTAATTTTCAGCTTGATGGAGAAGATGAGACTGATTTTATTGATCCTATACAACCTCATGTTAATCTAACAGAAGATGATTTAGAGGTTTTAGATTTTGATTCACTTGAAAGTGATCAGGAGGATGTACCAGAAAATGCTAGGAGTAGAGGCCTCAGAAAATTAAGAAAGAAACACATGTCATCTGGCATTAGGAACAACTTTTATATAGGCAAGGAATTTGCAAACATGGATTTAGCCAAAGAAAGGATTAGAGCTTATGCAGTTGAGACAAGGAGGAACTTAGACTTTAAGGTAAATGATAAGAGAAGAATAAGGGTGATATGCAATGGTGTTGTCCCAACTTTGAATAGCAAAAATGAATATGTTGATAAAATACAAGGGCCTAATCAGGACATTTCTGAAAAGGGTAAGGGAATAATGCAAGATGCAAAATAAGACAAGATGAGTTGTCCTTGGTTGTTGTATCTCAGTAAAGGAGATAAGTCAAAGTGGATGGTCAAAACTTTTAAGGATGCACACAAATGCTTACAATCAAGACAAATTAAACACCGTACCTCAACTTTTCTCTCCAAACAAATAACAGATCTAATCACCATGAACCCTCAAATTCCTATTAAAGCCATTCAAGAACAAATGCAGAAAAAGTACCATGTTTTTGTATCAAAGCATAAAGCATTTAGGGCAAAGGCAAAGGCACAGGTTCATTTGAGAGGAGATGTTGAGATTCAATACTCTTTATTGAGGGATTATGCTAATGAGCTACAGAGATGTAACCTAGATACCATAGTGAAAATAGATGTTTATGGGGAAGAGGATCATGAAAAACCAACCAGAATGTTCAGGAGAATCTATGTTTGCTTGGGTGCTCTGAAAAGGGGTTTCAAAGAAACTGGAAGGGAATTGCTTGGTTTAGACGATGCATTTATGAGAGGACAATATTCTGGACAGATGCTTACAGCAGTGGGTTTGGATGCAAATAATGGTATCTACCCAGTTGCCTATGGTATTGTGGAATATGAGAACCAATACTCTTGGACATGGTTCTTAACATGTCTTGCTAATGACTTTGATCTATACACTAACTCTAATTTCACATTCATCACAGACAGGCAAAAAGTAACAATCAATAATAATTTCATCAGTCTTTATTAACTTTGTTGAATATATGTTGTATTTACTTTGATGTATATATGATATAGGGACTAGTACCAACAATTGCAAAGCTATTTCCAGCTGTCGAGCATAGGTTTTGTATGAGGCACATCAATGAAAACATGAATATAACTTGGAAAGGAGGAGACTACAAAGAAATGTTATGGAAATGTGCAACATCCACAACTGTTGTTAGGTTTGAGAAAAACATGGCTGAATTAAAGAATTACAACAAAAAAGCTCATGAATGGTTAAGCAAAATCCCACCCAAACATTGGAGCAAAGCTTACTTTTCTAGTATGTGTAGTTAATATGTTTTAACATTTAGCAATTTTACACATTTTATTAGACCAATGATTTTTAATCAACAATCTGTGTGAGGTTTATAATAGACAGTTGTTAGATGCTAGGAATAGTTCAATCATTACTTTACTAGAATATGTGAGAGAATACCTAATGAAGAGGATTGTCATTGTCCAAAAGATCATTCAAAAGAGTAATGGACCACTAACACCTTCTGTTACCAAGCTCTTTAACAAGATAAAAGAGGTTGCATCTGAGTGTACTGTAGATTGGAATGGTTCGAATCTTTTTCAAGTTAAAGGTCCTTACCAAGACCAGTGTGTTGTTAACTTGAACCAAGGACATGCTCATGCAGAAAGTGGGAAATTTCATGCATCCCATGTAAGCATGCCATTGCTCTAATTCATGATATGGCAGATAATGGTATGGATGTGGGCACACCAGAAGACTGGGTTCATGAGTCCTATAAGCTTCAAACATGGATGAATGTTTATGCTCACAAGATTAATCCAATTAATAGCAAAGATATGTGAAGTAAATTTGAGTGTCCAACAATATTGCTTCCTCTCAAGAAAGCCCTATAGACAGGGAGACCACCAAAAAATAGAAAGAAAAGCAAAGGTGAGATTGCAATGGTTAATGTGACAACCCGAGAATTTCCGTTTAATAAGTTAGCCGTTTCCGTGTAGTAATTTGAATTTTTAAATGTTTCGTTTAGCTTTACCGTTTAACCGGTAAGTTATTTCGTTATTATCTGAGAATCGTCTCCGGGAGCAAACCGGGACACCAAACGTTGTAGTATTTTGGCAATATCCGCGTTTTTATGTTTTAAAGCAATATTTAAAATTTCGTAATTTTCCGTGTTACCGTTACTCGATTCGTTATTTACGTGATACGTGTTTAAATTATGCATATACATGTGCATGCAAAGTCTTGGAAATTAATTCACAAAAGAGCACTAGTGATCCTAGAAAGTGGGAAAAATATTTTTGGTCCCCCTTTGGCCTATACATAACCGGTTACAACATACATGCATGCATAGGATTCATTTTTTTTGAATTTTGCTACAAGTTAACTAGTCAAACCAACTTCCTACATAAGGGCTTGCACCATGTCCTTGCTAAACTCCCATTTGAGGATCAAATTGGTCCCCTTGTGCCTTGTCCTCTCCTAACCCACGGCACACACTAGTGTGTGTGTGTGTGTGTGTGTGTGTGTGTGTGTGTGATTTTTGTGTTATACATAAACCCTTAACCTCATTTCTCATTTCATTCACACACATACACTTTACATTTACACTCTCTTTCTCTTTTTCTTTCTTCTTTGCCGAACCAAAACACACACCCAAATCCCTTCATTTTTAATCTTTGATCATCCACTTGAAGATATATTGTTCGTGTTGATTGTTAGTTCATCCGGGTAATTTGTAAAACAACGTTTGGGTTGTTTTTGATTTCTAATCCACCTTTCGTCGTGTTTCTTTGTAAGTCATCTTTACTTTTCATAAATAAGTTGTACTTTTGCATTCGTATGATCATCCCGAACAAGGTGTACAAAGCGGATCGTTGTGAAAATCATTATCTAGTTTTCTATAAAACTACAAGTCTCAAAGTTTAATATATTTCTTTATAAATGGAAGAAAATAAAAAGTAGTTGTACTTTTGCATTTAAAAGTTCATTATGACTATGTTGATATATATATTGCTATTGCTACGGCTATATCGTTTACTTAAAGATTTATCGTATGTTGAGTTAAATATCGTTGGCGAAAAGATTAAGTAGATGTTGGATTTGTTGTAAGCGTAAGTTGAATGTCGAAGAGGTTTAGGTTTAGAACGGACTTGTTGCGATATTTGAGGTGTTGTCGAAAATATATCGGATATACTTGCGAGTCAATAAAAGATGTACTTTGTAAAATAGATAGTTTCACGAGTCGAGGTTGATAAAAATGGAAAGTCTATATTTTTAGAAAGGTCATGCCGAAATTTCGTAAACTTTATAAAAGCGTCGAAAATATACTTTTATTATCAAACTTATGATAAAATGTAGAAAAACGTAAGTGTCGAGTTTAGGTCAACATTTTTAGTTATCGAGTCAACGTTGATGTGTCGGGACACTAAAAGACGAAATACACTAAAAGACGAAATACACTAAAAGACAAAATACACTAAAAGACGAAATACACTAAAAGACGAAATACACTAAAAGACGAAATACACTAAAAGACGAAATACACTAAAAGACGAAATATTTTCTAAGATGTTTTAAAGTGACGAGACTTGTCAAAACTTATAACTTTTGAAAGAACGTTTTAAAAAGGGATACGCCGTGTCTACTCGTGCTCGGATGATCAGTTCTTGCGTTAAGCGTTATTCGTTGTGCATCATACTTAAACGACGACTATATGATAGGTTGTCGCTAGAACCGCGAGATTCATTTTTACTTGATTGATTCCCTTTGATCCACTACCCGTATAAGGTGAGTTCATAGCCCCACTCTTTTACTCGTTTTGGAAAATACAAATGTTTTATAAGTTGGGGTGAGAACAGTTGCTGTTTTTAAAACTAGACACATAGTACTTTTGCGTGAGATTTTCCCTATTTACGTTGTTGCCCTAAGTAGCGTTTAGACCACTAATCCCCACCTTATCATGAACCGTCTAATCTCATTGACTGGAGGACCGGTCGAGGGACGCGAGTGTTATAAATAGAATCTATATGGACTAATTATCCCTTATCCGGTGTGAGTTAGCACTCATCCCAAGGGGTGGCCGATAATACGGATTATACATGTCGAACTTAAGAAGGTAGTCTTGGTCAGTTGACTCGCGGGGCTTGTTCAAACCCCAGCAATATACTATGCATAAACGTAAGTAGCTCGGTGTCATGAGTTTAGCGCTAACGTAATACCCTTTTTATGTGAAGTTGTTTTGTTATAATGTCGAATACGTGTTGGTCTATCTTGTGGTCCACTATAACAACGTTTGAACTAAACCTACGAATTCACTCAACTTTATGTTGACGTTTTAAGCATGTTTTTCTCAGGTGCTTAGCATGGATGCTGTTGATTGACTTATGTGGAGTCTATATGCCTGTACTGGTTTACTAGAGATTTATCTATGTCTTTAAATATTGTTGTTGAACTTATTTAAGCTTCCGCATTTTAACTTTGAATCTTTTAAATTTATTCGATGTAAAACTTATTATTATTATTTTTAACCTATGCAACGGTGTTTATTTTTAAAACGTACCCTTAGAGGTCGTTCTTTATGCTTTGTACTTGAGATGCCCAATTAAGTCATGCTCCCGGACACGTATTCCGTCCAGGCCTCGTCTGGGGGTGTGACAATTCTAATTGTGTAAATTTACGTCGATGACATTATTTTCGGGTCTACAAACCTAAAATTTTCTAAAAGATTTGAAAAATTAATGCATAGTAGATTTGAGATGTCCTTAATGGGGGAAATGAAATTCTTTTTAGGACTTCAGATCCACTAATCCCCATGCGGTATCTTTATCAACTAGGCCAAGTATGTTTTAGAAATACTTAAAAAACATGGTATGGATAAATGTGATAGTGTTGGTACACCAATGGCTACTAAACCTAAACTGGATGCAGACTTGAGTGGAAAACTCGTAGACCAAACTGACTATCGTAGTAAAATCAGGTCACTCGTGTATCTGACATCTAGTAGACTAGACATTATGCAAGCAGTATGTTACTGTGCACGTTATCAAGCAAGACCGACTGAAAAACACCTCAAATAGGTTAAAAGGATCTTTCGATACTTAAAGGGAACCATTAACATGGGACTCTGGTATCCGAATGATACTGGCTTTGAACTAACAACTTTTTCAGATGCCGACTATGTCGGATGTCTTGATACTTGCAAAAGTACTTATGGAGAAATACAGTTCTTAGGTGATAAGTTAGTCAGCTGGATGTCAAAAGAGCAGGACTGCACTGCAATGTCATCAACAAAAGCTGAGTATGTGGCGTTATCTGCAAGTTGTGCTCAAGTAATGTGGATGAGGACACAACTTAAGGATTATGGCTTCAACTACAACAAAATACCGTTGTATTGCGACTCTCAGTCAGCCATAGCAATATCATGCAACCCCGTGCAGCACTCCCGCACCAAGCACATCCATACTCAATATCACTTTATCAAGGATCAGGTTGAAAACGGTATAATTGAATTGTACTTTGTCAAAACTGAATACCAATTAGCTGATATGTTCACTAAAGCCTTACCCGGATATAGGCTTCAATATCTTGTCAGACGAATTGGTATGAGATGTTTGACTCCAGCAGAATTGAAATTTTTGGCAATTGAATTTGCTTGATATCTTTTTCGAACATCGACTTGTAAATATTTTTAAGAAAAGCAAAATACAAAAATATAAAACCTATAAAACCAAATACAAAAATATAAAATTTCAAAAAGAAAACATAAAATCAAAAAATAAAAAAAGTTCCAAAAAGAATCTTCTCGACATGTCTCTTGGAATCGATAACATTTACATACCTAGAAATGTCGATTAATATTGACACGGGTGTGTAAATGAAGTTCGAGCAAGAGTTTCAAATGCTTTCAAAACATGTCATTTCTATTTTTTTATGACTTGTAATCGCTCTCAGATTGCAACTTAGACCTGATCGACAAATGAGAGTGTACGTTTCAGTGCGCTTATCCTTAGCGTTAGAAGAGAAGTCTTCTAACATGATGTTTTTCAAAATGTTGAACACAATTTTTCAAGAATTTCTCAATGACAATTCAAAACCTTTCAAAATTGTGTGTTCAACATTCCATCCCTCATAAAGTTTTACAAGACAATTCTTCTACATTTGGTGTCATTTTCAAAATGAGTCAATGTTTGAGGGGGAGTTTTTTGAAAAACAAAGTTTTAATGATTTTGGATACACCATCTCACGACAATTCTTATGTATTAAAACATTATCAAAAATTTCTTAATAACAAATCAGTAATAATAATGACTACTCAATAGATTGTATGTTATAAGATGATCTAGTGTCTGAGCACAATTTTTTAAGAATTCTTCAATGACAATTCATAATCCTTTAAAATTGTGTGCTCAAAACTGCATCACCCTCAATTTTATATTCATTTTACAACTTGGTATCATTTTTTTGGTGTCAAACACATGTAAAATTAAGGGGAGCAAGAAGAAACAGTTCCACATAATTCATGTTGTAACAGTTTTCTCCCCATGGGATTTTCATGACAAATTTTAATCACGTGGTATTT
This sequence comes from Tanacetum coccineum, assembly GCA_026074375.1. Lineage (NCBI taxonomy): Eukaryota > Viridiplantae > Streptophyta > Magnoliopsida > Asterales > Asteraceae > Tanacetum > Tanacetum coccineum. Next base: position 29,729 of record BQNB010053203.1, read on the forward strand.
CAAAGACTAAGTGAATTAGTATTTAAAATAAGGGGAGAAATGTAATTAAAATGTGATCTTGAAAATAATAAGTGATCTAAACGACTAAAAGTGCTTTATACACTTCGAAAAAGGTTTTATGGTTATGATCTTATACCCAACAACATCTTAATTCACGACGATTCTGAAGTCATAAGGTGGTTAGGTTAGGTATTAGTCTTATGATCCAACCAGAACCGGAGGGATCTACCCAAGGACAATCCATAGTTAGAAATAGCAGTCCTTAGGTATGATTGGAGATGAATGAGAATAAGGGAATAATGCCGACTAAGATTGAGCTAACACTGGAACAATCACAACAAGGTGTTAGTAATGACGCCTTGGTAAGCATTGAAGGGGTTGAAGAATTAAAAAGAAATGTATGGATAAAGGGTGAAAAGAAAGAAGCCCTCCACACACATTTAGGCAAAAACCGGGTCAATACATAATCTATCAGATTCACAAAGATGAATTCTGGTATTAAAGACAAGACATCATGGACCCAGTGATGCACTACACAACCCTTCTCAGCCATTCAAGTTTCTCTCAAAAGATACTTGTCTCATTTATCACGGAGATACACACGACTTCTATTGACTTTCTCACTCCGAGTTAGTTAATATTGAATAGGTGGCAGTATGCTCCAGCCTCCAAATACTAAAACCAAAACGCACTAATCGAGTCTAGAGCCAAGAGATCAATAAATAAATCTCATTAGGACAAATTCCATTACAAACACTTGTTGAACACCAATAAGTTCACAAGCTGTTAACAAGAGTCCTACGCATTATCCTTGTGATTTTGCCAGAACATTCAGAGTGATGCTCTTTAGTATTCACAATGACGAATAAAAATCCTTCTAGAGTCAACCTTAAATAGCTCTGCGGTGGGTGACTTGCGAGATTTTATATGAATGTGTCAACTAGATATCGATTCGGTCCGGTAAATGAATTGATGACTCAATCAGAAAGATAGTAACTATCTGATTCACTCTTACCGTGTTGTCTGCTTTGAGACATTCCGGTAATGAGAACAAGTAAGCATGGTGAATCTAATACTTCTGTGTTAGAAGATCCTATGCTTTAAGCTGGAAACCCTGTCAAGGAGATTCTTTGAATCTACCTGATCACATGTATAGTATGTATACTATAAAACGGGGAACCGGTGGTTATCGCAACCTAAAATCGACGAATGACAAAGAAATTTCGTCCATATATGTTGTTTATCACTAACATTCAAATGCAGGTACAAAAGACGGTGTTGCAGCCTCATTACCACATGCTCATGCTCCAACTACAAGGACATACTATAAGCATCAAGATTCGAGAATCAAGAAAGCTAAAGATCATACAACGACTAAGACTTTCGCAACTCTGATATTTAAGATCTTCCTTAAAGATATCAAGATTATCAAGACAAAGTGTTGACTGTACAAAAGGGGAGATTGTTAGCCTCAATGTATTGAGTCAAACAGGATGATTGTTAAGGGAGATTGTTAGCCAGCTTTCAAGAAGATGCAAAGTATGAGCATGTCAGTCAAGACACAAGATCGCAAGATGGCAAAGACGATAAAGACAAACAAAGAAAAGATTTAAAGATCTCGGAATCAAAGACGAAGTCCAAAGATAATGACAAAGGCTAAAGATCAAAGATTACACAGCATGAAGGAACAAGCCTACAACAAGATAAAGACCAAGACAAAGACACAAGAGCTTAAAGACAAAAGCAATCTCGTTGATCTCAAGAAGGAGTGTCACAATGAACTCACTTCGGGGGAGATTGTTAGCCTCAAAAATATTGAGTCGAACAAGGAAGTTCGTTCATTATGAATATTAGGTCTCGGTCATTCATTTATGTGATGTTGTAATAGGCTAGATTAGAATACCGGGCTCGTTAATTAATTATGTATCGTATGTGTAACGGACTTAAAGTCTAACTAAACCTGAGCCCGGTCTGTGTCAAAATCCCTACACGTCCTAAGCATGGTGTATGGGTATATAAACCCTTTTCCACCAAGGAAAAGGGTGTTGGTTGTTTTATTTTTCTCTTAAGCTAATATTACATCCTTCCTTTTTCTCTCTACTTGTTCTCTTTAGTTTCTCTCTCTAAAGTTCTTTCTCTTTTTCTTATTTTTGATTCTTACCATGGTGAAGTGAAGTGATTATACGGGTTTCTACATAGATGATATAGATTAAAGAGTGTTTGGTTTGGAAAATAAAAATGGATAATGACGGGAGAAAGGGAGAAAAAACACCGCAGGGGGACCAACGGTGCAATAAAAAAAAGACAAAAAAGTAAAACAATAAATGTTACTGTGTAAACGAAATAGCCAGGGACCAACAACGCAATCAAAATAAATAATGAAAAGACGATTCCGCCCTTCAGTGGAAGGGCGAAGTGGCCAGGATAACGACAAAGATAATCGACGTTACGTATAACGGGGCTTCAAGGAACAAACGGGCAACAACAGTGTCTAAAAAGGACCCCACATGAGAGTTCCCGTTATTTAGGGACCAAACGGGCAAACAAGGTGGAGTAGAGGGACCAACGGTGTAATTTACCCTATTTAAAGTTTACCCTCGTTCATATACGAAGCTTTTGCATAAATCTTATTTAATTTAATTTTATATAAGTCTTGATATACTACCTTCATCACATTTTTATTATTCTCTTTTGACTTTTTGAAGTATTTCTTTTCAACTTTGATATTTAATATTTTTGTTTGTGTTATATAAAAATTATATCAATGAAAAATACATTTAAAAAACCAATTTATTCATGTATTTTGCATCAAGTATTATATAACACAAACAAAAATATTTAAGATCAAAGTTGAAAAATAAAAACTTTAAAAAGCCAAAAGAAAACAATAAAAGTTAGATGAAAAGAGTATTTTTATTTTAATTATTTATTTAGAAAACTTGTAAATTTATCTAGTCTTATTAATTCAGTTGGTTAAGAATGTATAAACTCTATTTTGGGATAGTATGCCTACATGAATGCATATACAAAATTGTTAAATAAGAGATAACGAGGTTCGTAACTCGCGCGTCGTCGCGGAGCGCGCATGACTATTTTTACAACGGATCGATAACTTCAAGTACTATTTGTCAGTCGTTGGGACTAACCTTGCAACGAACCGGTAACCTCAGGGACTATTTTCGTAAGTTTCTTAAAAATATATATTAAACTTCAACAATTTTTATAAAATCGTATGCATGTCAAAAGCATTGTAATGTTGGGCTCGTTTTGTTCGCAATTCGACGATCTTTTCAATAACATATTTTTTTACGTATAAATCGATAGATTTTTTTTGAACGACGATTTTATTAAAACAAAACAAGCAAGAAGCTAGCAATTACAAAGTAATCAGGTTCTGGTTTTTGAGCCAATCGTTCCAACTGAACGACGCTTTACATCTATACCGACACCAATGAAAAGACATGAAAACTACATCTTCAAAAAACAGTGCATTCGAAGGAGTTTTAACATCAAACATGAGCTTATTCCTAAACGACCATAAATGCCACCACATGACGTAGAAAACGCCTTCAATCATCAACTTGTGTTTAGAAGAAATCCGCAAGTTTACAAGCCAAGAAATCCATTCTTCATGAGAATCGACCTCAACATAAGGAACATCCCACCAACGCGCGATCATGCAACAAATTTGTCTAACCATACAACATGAAAAGAACAAGTAACTAGACGTCTCCACCCCATTATCACAAATAGCACACGTAATAGATCTATATCAATACCTCGACGAGAAATATTAAACCTCGTTGGCAGTGAGTTCGTCTTCACCTTCCAAGCATGCACGTTCACCTTAATGGGCACATATTTTATCCATCGAGTTTTAGAATCAACCTTCGGAAGCAATTTATCATCAATAGCCTTTCTAACTGACGCAACCGAAAAATCACCTGAACTCTCCAAAGCCCTACGTTCCATATTTGATAAATAATGTTTGTTATATAAAAAATCGTAAATAGATAAAAGTTTAAGACCATTTTTGTGACTTCGTATACTTTGAAGATGCGTTTTGTTAAAACTTTTTTTTAACATCGTAAATGATGACAGTTTTTTAATAGTAAAGCACGTTGCCTAAGAATATTGTTGTTGCCTAAGAATATTGTTATTTAATACATAGTAATAACAAGCGTAGTTGCCCGCGCGTTGCTGCGGGGCGGTGTTTATTTTATCTTAGATTTTTATGAGATTTGAGTAAATATGTGTTATGCATGACTGCCCGCGCGTTGATGCGGGGCGTTAATTTTTATTTTTTTTGTATTTTGTGCGGCTTTTTTTTCCTGTCGTGCAATAGTTTCTTTTTTTTATATGGGCTTATGTGTTTGGTCTCATGTGTTTGGTCTCATGTCGTGGATATTTTTTTATATGAATAAATAAGTACTTTTGTAATTTTGTTTCCTATTTTGTGCCGAACAATTTTTTTTTCAAGTTGCCTAGTTAAAGAAAAAGAAAAAAAAAGTCAAATGGGCCGGCCCAAAGTGGGAGCCCAATGGGCCGGTACTATAGCAACTACGTCAAAAAAAGTCAAATGGGCCGGCCCAAAGTGGGAGCCCAATGGGCCGGCACTGTAGCAACTACGTCAAAACGACGTAGTTTTATTCCAAATATAGTTTCTTTTTTTATATGGGCTTATGTGTTTGGTCTCATGCCGTAGATATTTTTTGATATGAATAAATAAGTAATTTTGTTTCCTATTTTTTGCCGAGCAATTTTTTTTTAAGTTGCCTAGTTAAAGAAAAAAAAAGTCAAATGGGCCGGCCCAAAGTGAGAGCCCAATGGGCCGGTACTATAGCAACTACGTCAAAAAAAGTCAAATGGGCCGGCCCAATGGGCCGGCACTGTAGCAACTACGTCAAAACAACGTAGTTTATTCCAAATATAGTATTTATATATAATGTGCCTTTATAATAAATTCAACGAATGTCATTCGTAAGTCATACTTGACGAGTCATTTATATCTACAGGGTAAAGACAATTTATTACCAACGCTTTGTTTGTTTTTTCAATTTCACCTCTTCTAACCTCTTCTTACCTCTTTTGTCTGAAGCGGAAAGAGCTTTTTCGTTTGTTTTTTAGGTAAAAAGTTCTTCTAACCTCTTCAAAAATTAAGACAAAAATTTTCACTTCTAACCTCTTCTTCTCTCTTCTTTTAATACAAACACTCTTCTTCTCTCTTCTTCTAACACCAACCCTCTTCTTCTAAAAAAAAAACAAATGGTCTTATTCTTTGTAAATAAAGAGCTTAGATGCACCTCTTCTTTTGCAGACATGGTTTGAAGATAAAGAGGTAAAACCTCTGAAAAAACAAACGAAACCTAAGACCCGTTTTGCCTGATGCCCGCGCCCGCCGGCCCACCTGTTTTGCCGCCTCTATTTTTGTGTTTCGAATATGTCTTTATAATATTACAAAAGTAAATAGAGAATTGAGATAGAAACAACAACACTTGAACATGTATTTTAGTTTTATAAAATGAAAAACACAAACACATGTTTTTTTAACTAAACACATTTTTTAAATTTTCAATTGTTTTGTGGAGATGAAAACCCCCTACTTTTTCCTACAAAACAAGAAACAGAAAATGATAAAAAATGTTTTCCAACTAAACGCAACCTAAATGTCCAAACTTTGAAAAATATGTTAGAGCTAATTGTCGAAACTTTAAAAACATTAGCTAAATTTTGAAACTTAAAAAAATGTTTTTAAAGTAAGAAATGTTCGAAATTGCAGGAAGAAGTTGTGACTTCCTGCACAACTCCACCTACAAGATCAACACATTCTTATTCAAAGAACATCATAAGGATTCGTTACTAAGCATAATATTTTTAGTTATATAGACATCCATCACTACGCACCTTCGCATTCTCACAATGTGGACCACTGTCATCTATAAAACTGATCATGTTTTCTTTGTTGAAGTTTCATTCCAATGACCTCAGTTTAAGACAACATATTACTCGTACATTATTAGGTCCATTTAGACGTTTACATTGCATTCATCCAACGGGCGAGCTGAAATTAAATGCCGGGTTTATCTCTTCACTGTTGGACGATTTGTATAGTTTAAATTAAGAACACATTGAGGGTATTGTTAGAGCCTTTAAGGTACCCTTAAAGGTTAGTGACACCTCCTTAAGTCATTTTTAGCAGTTTGTGAAAAGAAATAAATACATATTTTTGTTCCGTATTTTTTGAATTTTAATACTTTTGACTCATCAAATTTTATATTTTATGTTTCGTAAATTCATTGTTTTATAATAAAAACTAAATTATATATGAAAAAGAAAGATGTCATTATCCATTTAAAATGATATATATAACCTAGGCTTAAATACATCTTGTCTTTAGTTTCTGTGTTACTAATTATTTCATTAGTCCTATAAGATACATCAATCTTTTAATTCTTAAGAGCATAAGGTGTCTTGCGTTTTTGTTCGCCTTTTCTCTCAAAACGTTACCCGACAACGTCAGGTGCACACCGTGGGTGACGCTTTCCCTTCCTGAGCTGTCGTTGCTAGCTCAAATGATATGGTTTTCCTTTTTTTTTGTATTGTATTTGTGTTTATTGGGGTCTAGGTGTACATGAAGACATCATAAATGTGATGTTATGAATGGTTGTTTTTGATGTTGTGGTAGATTTTGGTATTATGAGAAAAAATGTTGACGTGACAACACTTTTCTCCACAACATCAATAAGACTATTAGAGTATCGAATGCTCTAAGACCATCTTTAATGTTAACAACAAAAAAAATCAAAATTGGTGTTTTTATGTAAAGACCTCACATCAACCATGACACTAAACATTGTGTAACTATTGTGTGGTGTTTGGTATGTTGTAATTAAAGCGGAAATGAAAAATATTATTTAATTGACAAATGTTATTTGTTTACATTTATATAGTGTAATGATTCATTACAAGAAATGACTCGTTACGCCTCTTTAAGGGTCTCCTACCTTTTTTTAATTACATTTTATAATGAAATCAAAATTACATAAAACTCCATCATTAAATAACCACATTAAATAAAATTCGTATCATTAGTGGGGTATTTTAGTTTTTATATTATCGATTCCATTACGTCTTATCATACAAACCAAACATGATTAATAACGGTAATGAATCATTACATTACACTATTTATTCTATTAAGGCATTTATTCATTTCATTTGACATTTTATTTCGTCCTACCAAATAAACTTTGGTGTTAAAATGTTCCTCACACATTTTTACACCATATATGACGCAACACCAAATCTTAAATATTTCATTTTAGCCTTTTTTTCAATATAATTTAATTTTACACCCTTTTAATAAGGAGATGATTTGCAAATACAGAGTATGAGTTTTTTATTTGCACACTATTATGTACAACCATTTAAAACATGATATATATACACAATATAACAGTATAATGTATATGTTAGAGTGTTTCAATTAAAAAAATGAGTGTGCAAATAATTTCCCCTTCTAATACATCGGCTAAGTTACATGATCTTATAAAATTCAACAACCTTTGAAATTATTTGTAACCACATATATTTTTGAGAATCTTAATCTTATCTTAACTACGTATAAAGTGTAATAGCTTTCTATTTTTAGCAATATTGAATTTTCAACTTACACACATCTATCATAATGTACAACTTATACAAACATAATAAAAACTTGACAATTAAAACATATAAACATAATTAATACTCCTATTAAAAACACTCATTACATTAATATACAATCATCTATTATACTGAAAGATACAACCTTTTAATTTAATGGGTCCAAGTCTTTTAAAACTAAATGCAGTAAACCAAAGAATGCAAATCATTAGAGGAATGTTACACTCACAACATTTTTACAAAAAGAAATCCACACACACATGTGGCAAGTGACATGTACCAATAGAATTGCATTAAGTTTTCTCTTTTTTATTTTCACTTCCAATAATCAAGTTACACATGTGTATGTGGATTTCTTTTTGTAAAAATGATGTGGGTGTAACATTTCTCTTTAATTTGTCCCTACCTGCATATACCAGACCAGCGGTTAAGGGTTAAAATATAACTAAAATTTACAAGTCCAGACGTAATTCCTTTGGAAAACCACATGTCCTAACCATTCAGGTTAAGGAGGTCCCGTCTTAAAAGGTTAGTCCCGTCTTAAAAACTGTTTTTTAGAAATCCCGTCTTAAAATTTACCGGACCGGATTTTTAACCGTCCCTGAAATTCCTCTGCCATGATCTTAATATTCTGAGGAAACATCACAGATACACGCACACAAATCCTAAAAACGTTTCTTCTTCTCATATTATCACAAACAAACTCCGATCTTAATTCCTCAAAAATCAAAGTGGTTGTTTGTATCTTGGCTATGCTCAATTTGTTGTAGGAGCTTCATGTCGAGATACATAGCAAAAGACTAATCAAGTTTCTAACAATTCCATCAATATGTGTTTGTGTTTTCACAACAAATCAACATGCAAAACGCTAAGCTACTATATGTTTTTATTCGTCATTATGTTTTTTTTGTTCATCTAACAAGCAATATGTTGAATTATAACACATCACCAACCCAATCACTTTTGTCCTAATAACATGGCTATGCATACGAGAGCTGCGCAGTGTGACTATGTCATTAAGAAAAAAAATTGCTAATCACTAAAGATCTGTTAGGTGCAAACAATGTTAAAATAGTCACGCTAACCTCATAAAAAGAAATGACTTTACTTTATTTGAGTTTGTATAACAATTGGTTCAAACCCAGTAAATTAACGGGGTTAAAAAAAAATTGCACTCTAATATCATAAAAAAAAATAAAAAAATCAGCAAGCATAAAGTACTCCGTACTAATTAACCTTAGCCAAACACCCCCATTGCCGCCATCACCACCACCTGTAAAAAAATGGCTCGAGCATCACTCATTATCCCACATTACACAACAAATTCACACTTAATCCGAACTGGGTTATCTTTATCTTTACATAATTTCACTAAAGTTAGCATCTTTTCACCTTCAAGAAAATTGAAACATGTTAGATTTTTATGTGGGTGTTTGGCTAAAAAGCAAAATGATTCATTTGAAGTTGAAAAGTATAAAGATATGTTTTCGAAACGTATGGCTATGGCTGGTCTTGAACCTCATCATCGAATTGGTTAGTTTTTTTGATTGCTTATATAGTGGGCTTATGGCTTATTTGGTTTTGGACTTATGTTTCATAAGCTCAATTTTTTTGGCTTATTTTGAAATTTTCCAGGCTTATATAAGTTTATTATGACATAAGTATAAGTTTAGATAAGCTATATGGAGCGTTTAGAATATAATGCTTGTTTGCCAACACGCGTTTAGCATTTGGATTTTGTTTAAACGCTCTTATTTAAAACGCTAATAAAAGAAGCGTTTAGCTTTTACTTTATTTTACACTTTATAATTGGAATGCAACTTTGTTACCAAACACTTTTATATAAATAAAAGTTACTACTAGTTTCGCCAAACATAAATATTGGAGGGTTTTTTTTTGAACGGATTTTGGAGGGTTAATCAATAACTAGTTTCAGTAAGCAACAACAACGATACCCAATCCCGCCGGGGCGGGGTATGGGGAGGTAGAATGTAGACCAGAAGTGTAAACCCGAGAGTAAGCAATAACAAGAATTATAAGATTTGAATTTCTCGTTTATAGGTGAGTGAAGTAGAATGTAGACCAGAGTGTAGGTTATCTAGTACTCATCTATTGGCTGGCAGTGCAGAACATAAAAGGCAATTTTAGTGCCTTAGATAATTGGGCGGAAAGAATGCATCTCTTTGTGTGCTATTATTCTATGATCTTGGCGGGCTGTGTAGGAAAAAATAAGTTACTCGTGTGCCTTAAATAAAAGGCCAGGAAAATGACATTAGAAATATATGATATTTCTGCATTGAAATTCGATCTTAGATATAGTTTTGTTGATAACTTTTATCTTGTTTCAGCTGTGGGTGTCTCAGGCGGTCCTGACAGTATGGCATTGTGCTTACTGGCTGCAAATTGGAAAACTTACGGTCTAAAAGCTACTTCCAAGGGAAATGATGATGTTGTTGATGGGTTATTGGCAATAATAGTTGATCATGGGTTACGTGCAGAGAGTAAAGATGAGGCAGAAATGGTTCAACGCAGAGTCCTGAATATGGGTACTAAATTTTCTCCCTTAGCTGATTTCGTTAAAAAAAACTACTAGAACAAGAGATGGTTAATGTAGGATCTTTGTAGGAATCAGATGTGAGATTGCCCATTGTGAATGGGCAGATGGTAAGCCTAAACTGGGTCATTTGCAAGAAGCAGCTCGAGATGTGAGGTACCAATAGTTCTGGTGCGTGAGAGA
>BQNB010053204.1:9060-40129 GCA_026074375.1 Tanacetum coccineum
AATACGCCGTATCCAATACATGGATACGCCGTATCCAACCGACTTCCAGACCTTATAAATAGAAAACTCAAAAACGAGTTTTAAGTGTGCTAAATCATATTCTTGATACCTAAACCACAAAATTCGATTTTCAGAGGAGAAAAAGAGCAGAAGAGGTCGAGCAACGTATTCAATTCCATAGGAGACATCGTGTAATTCCATATACTTTTGTAATCGTTTAGTTTTTGGTATCATTCGTTAACTCGGTTAGTTTACCTTGGCTAAATTATTACTCTTGTATTTATTATAACGTTTGAAGGCTAATACCTTTGGTTATTAGCCATTATTATGAAGATCTGAATGTTTGGTATCTGTTTATATCGATTTCTTGATTTATCGTTAAGTGCTTGTTTATGTTTATCAATTTATACTTGTTTACGCGCTTTGGTATGCGACATATCATTCAACTAGATCTAGTAAAGTGGACCAAGTAGATCTAGAGTCTGGGATAGCTCTCCATATAATAATTATACATCTAGAATAATAGTTACACAAGTATTGTCCTTCTAAGTCTGTGTCTAGGATACACTTCGGGCTTAACTAGTTAATTTGATATTGCCGATGGTTTATTGATCGTGTTGACTAGTTGGTGACCTAGATAATTCAACAAATAATATTCTGATTACATTGGATAGTTGGACAAGTGGACTACTAGTGTATAGATTGCCATTAAGCGGTAAGTGGGTAAAGTCTCTATGAGCTAGGGTTTAACAAGATCACCATTGCTTTAATCCCTAAGATAGATTATAATCAGCAAATAAGGATGCTTTATGCAGATGCTTTAATTGTGACAGAATTAATATGTCTAGGTCTTAGGATGATGTAATGCCTAAGTCTTAAGAATGATATGCCACCTCGAGAGAAGAAATCATTGCACTTAATAAACAAACCAACATTCTAATTGGATTAATAATGGTTAATACAATTTTCTTATATAAGGTTCGATCGCTCTTTTATCTTTTGTCTATCAGCTTGCGTGGGTAACAGTGTCTTGAATTGATTGTAGTCACTAACCAAACCGTGCCAGTCTCTCAAGCTGAAAACCCCCTTTTCCCATTATAATTAGGATTTAGACTGACATCGGTTTAACATAGTTTTAGATTAGAATAGAATTAACTATTAGAATTAGATAACCAAGTATTTTAATTTTAAAAAAAATTGTTAGAGTTAACTACGCTCTCAGGTTCGACTCCCCTACTTACCACGAAATACTTTGATCAGGTACATCCCGTTAAAGTGTTGTTTTTGGTTGAGTCAGCAAAATATAAATTTAAAACTTGAGTCAATAAAATATACACCACACAATGACACATCAAAAACCCTATCTGAGTGACTCGTGTGAATTCAAAAATAAACACTTTCCCTATGTGAGGTGCTCTGTTATATGTCTATGCCTGAAAAGTTATATAACTGGTAAACGCTTGTTAATTCTAAAATGATTTTTTCTCACGTCACGATAAATGATCTTGTTTTCTAGCTTTAATTGCTTGAGGGCAAGCAATAGCTAAGTGTGGAGGGATTTGATAACGCCTAATTTATACATGTTTTTGGCGGCGTTATTTGCATTTATTTGTTCATTTCTCGTGAACTTTTGGTACTTAATCAAGTATATTTGCTATTGTCGGTTCATGATATGTGTCATGGAAGAAAAAACGAAAAAATACATGAAAGAATTGAAGCTTAAACATAGAAATAAATCAAGTTAAAGGTCTCCCGACACCTGCTCACTGTTTTGGCCATAACTTGGTCATACAAACTCCATTTTAGTTGATTCAAGCCACAGAAAGAGAATTCAATTATCTACAACCATGAAAAAGGCCAACTGCTAAATATGCAGAAAATGCGGCGGTTTTGGCAAAAGTGTGGCGCACTTTTGAGTCTGTGAGAAACTTAAATGTAATTAAATACTAAGTGCATTAACTCACGAAGTGCGTCGTAAAAATAAGTTGTATGTTGCGAATTTGGCCATTTAGCCTATAAATACAGCCCCTAATTACTTCATTCCATATCTCTTACACACACAAACCTCAATTCGTTTAGAACACTTAGAAAAGGTGTTTTTGGTGATCTTGGCTTGACAAACCAAGGATCCAAACACCCCTTCAAGCCACCATTACCACCATCATACTTCACACACTCTCACCATTAATTCCAGGTTTGAGTCCATTCAAAGAAGCATAATAGAAGTGTTTATTCGAATCTATAATCGATTGTGACAGAATTGTTTATAGTTTTCGGATTTTGCTTTGAAAGAGTAAGATGTTTTGGGAAAAAATTCTTATGAAAATCATCATATTTTGCCTCTTAAGGGCGGTTACTTATAAATAAAACTCTCTTATTACTCTTCTTGAATATGATATCTTATATTGAATTCTTGATGAATGTTATGCGTTTTGTTACTTTGATTATGGAGTAGTAATCTTATGTTTGTTTGGGCCATATTGAGATCCTTTGATATTGTAGAGTTTGGTTTGAGTTTATAGAAATTGGTCTAAACATATTTTTATAAATAATTGGCCAACAAAAGGTTTTTTCTTTATACATGTGTTCTATAGTCCATCTAATATATTGGTTATAAATAACATATAAAGCGAAAGGATTTGTTGTTTTAATCGAGATAATCACTAGTTATATATAAAGGCCGAAAGGATTTATAACTTGTAATAACTCTATTTTAAACACTATTCCAAACATAATCCATTATCTAAATGAATCATATGCTAAAAACTATCATCCTTAATCATTTTGAGTTGTATCTATCTTTTAACTTGCTTTGTATTATTATTAATCCGATATATGCAAGATTTGGTTAATTTGATCCGTGACAATCTTATTAACCTTAGCACCTTAATTACAAACTGTGAAAACTTCAATTCCCGTGGAATGACCTTGACTTACCTAAATCGGTATTTCTAGTATTATAAATTTAAAGCTTGGAAAACACACATCAAGTTTCCAAGTATAAATCACTTAGAGAAAGATTAGTGTATAAATCGCCCAAGGCAAGGTATAAATCTCCCAAACTACGAAGTATAAATCGCCCAAGATACACTGGTATAAATCGCCCAAGAGTACTGTATAAATCGCCTAAAAACCTCTTATGTATAAATCGCCTAAGCTGAAACCGTATAAATCGCCTAAGCTTAAACGTATAAATTGCCTAAGCTTAAAAGGTATAAATCACCTAGACTCAAACACGTATAAATCGCCTAGACCACACAGATGTATAAATAAATCTCCAAGGCAAAAACTACTTTTTTAATAAATCACTAAATACTCACTTTTGACGTATTTTTGTTTGATTTTTCTTGTTATAGTTTTTAACACAAAAAATTTTAAATCAAGATCTTGGTACAAAATATGTTTTGAACCAAGAAAAGACTCAAAATGATTGGATTTTTTGATGTTTGTGTTGGGAATTAGTGATTTGATGAGACAAAAAAAATAAAAGAATGAAACAAGAAGGACTTAAATGCAAAGCTAGAATTCTTCAAAAGAAGGAAGATTTTGAAGATTCTAAAAGATCTCCTTAAGAAGATAAAAAGATATAGAAGATTAAAAGAAAAACAGTTAGATGATATTATTTTGTTTTCCTAATTATATTTGTTCTTATCCTTGTAACCTAGATCGAATCTTCTTACTATATAAAGAGACATTAGGTACGTGTAGTATATGTGTAACAGAAAAACGCTAAATTTCGTGTGTGCTTTCCCAAGGATAAATGTAAAAATCTAGTTTGTATGATGTAGCCTCAAGGATCATCTGGATCCTGTTACAATTTATTGATGTAACTGTTCTAACTATTGTATCCAAAGTTGTATTGGGATGGTAGTGAATGACTATAAGAAAAACTTGTTATGATGTAAATTATTCTTATGTTTAATTATGTTGTGCATATATGTTACTTATTTTGTTATCATTGATTCTAGATGTGTATAAACAACCTCGAGTCTTATAAATGATCCAAGAACCTATCAGTTTAATAGGTTCTCTTCACGGTGGTATTGAACTCTGTTGTGAAGCTTTGATAAGAAGAAACCAAAAACAATATATACTAGATCAATTTCTTAGTTGTTAGATGGAAGAGATCTAATTCTTAGTGATAAGATGGAGGCAGGAACTAATTCTACAACTCTGACTGCAAAACTCCCTATCCTCAACCCAGGGGATTATGATCTCTGGTTAATGAGGATAGAACAATACTTTCTCATGACTGATTACTCCCTCTGGGAAGTAATTAAAAATGGTAACAAAGTGCTGAAGAGAACTGTTGGAGAAACTGAGCAGGAATATGAACCTACTACTGCAGAAGAAAAGCAGGACAGGAGGAATGAGATGAAAGCTAGAGGAACTCTGTTGATGGCACTCCCAAATAAGGATCAACTGAAGTTCCATTCATATAAAGATGCAAAATTGCTCATGGAAGCCATTGAGAAGAGGTATGGAGGAAACAAGGAATCCAAGAAAGTTCAGAGAACTCTACTCAAGCAACAATATGAGAACTTTGCAGGATTAAGTTCAGAGACAATGGATCAAACTTTTGATAGGTTGCAAAAACTTATTAGTCAGTTGGAGATTCAAGGCGAAGTTATTACACAAGAGGACATGAACTTAAAACTGTTGAGAAGTCTTCCATCTGAATGGAAGACTCATGCTTTGATCTGGAGGAACAAACAGGAAATAGAGACCATCAGTTTGGATGACTTATACAACAACTTGAAGATATATGAACCTGAAATCTCAGGATCATCAAGTACAAGTCAAAATCTACAAAATGTGGCTTTTGTGTCCTCCAACAGCACTAACAGCAATAGCAGCACAAATGAAGCAGATAACACTGCTTATGGAGTTAGTGTTGCTCATACTCAAAGTAATCCTGCATCTGGAGATAACCTTAGTGATGCTGTGATCTGTGCTTTCCTAGCTAGTCAGCCCAATTCTCCTCAACTTGCACAAGAGGATCTAGAACAAATTGATCCTGATGATCTATGTTAGGAACACGAAAAGTGTCGGTCACTTCCATGTATATCGGTAGATAGCTCGTTTAGTTATTTTTGGAACCTTAATAGGCTAAGTTAGGAAAAGCCCATGGAAAGCCCATGAAAGCCCACCTAGGCCGGCCACATTAAGGGTATTTATACACCTCTCCATGCCTTGGAGAGGTGGTTGGTTGTTCATTTTCTCACATACATAATATACATTCCATTTCCATTTACTTTCTCTCTCTAAGTTCATCCAACCCACTCTCTCTCTAGTTCTTGCATAAATCAAAGATTACTATTATTCTACAATTGGTATCAAGAGCTATGGAGTGGTGTGTTTAGTTTTTGTGTTTATCTTTGGTTCGTGTGTTTTTCTAGCAAAAACGTCCTTTCTTTTATTTTTTTTCTTTATTTTCGAAGCACTTGTATACACTAAAAGATCATTTACCTTGGTAAAGTTGATCTAGTATCTTTATGATATAGGTGTACATGTTTTGAATCAAGAAAAACATCATTTTTGTTACTTTTGTGTTCGAAAACCTTTACAAAGAACAAAATCTTGATTTTAAAAATTTCGGCTTAAAAACCTTAAAGTTTTTATTTTTCTTGTTCCTACAGGGTTAGTAACACTAGTTGTACAAGATTTTTTTGCAAAAAACCAATCAAAAAGGTGTCTTTTTGTGTTTTTGAGATTTTGAGTTTCGTCACTATTGGTACCGAATAACTCCAGTTAGTTACTATCGAACAACTACTATCGAACAACTCCGGTTTGTTAGTATCGAACAACTACTACCGAACAACTCCTTGCAGTTAGTACCGAACAACTCCCAATTAATTAGTACCGAACAACTCCTAGTAGTTAGTACCGAACAACTCCAAGTAGTTAGTACCGAACAACTCCAAGTAGTTTGTACCGAACAACTCCAAGTAGTTTGTACCGAACAACTCTAAGTAGTTTGTACTGAACAACTCCATACCGAACAACTCAATTTTCAAAATTATACGGTTTATTCTTTTACTAGTAAAATCCCGTGAAACATTAACTTATTTTTCTTGGTTTTGTCAAGAATTGTAAAATCTCGTGTAGTTTTAATAATTTTCTCAAGACTTAAAAGACACCTTAATTAAACACAATTTATTTCTACCACTGATCGATCATACAGTAATCTTTTTGATACCACTTTATTAATGACGACTCTTGTTGATAAGTCACTTCTCTCGGGTGGTGACAATAAACCACTGATGCTTGAAAAACACTTGTATGACTCGTGGAAAAGCAGAATGGAACTTTACATGATGAATAGACCTCATGGTAGAATGATTCTTGCTTCTATTGAAAAAGGTGCACTTGTTTGGCCAACAATTACAGTGGATGGTGTAACCAGACCAAAGGAATATACTGAATTAACTCCTGCAGAAACCATTCAAGCTGATTGTGACTTCAAAGCAATCAACATCATTTTACAAGGCCTTCCAACTAAAATTTATGCTCTTATTAGTCAACATCGTATAGCCAAGGATATTTGGGAGAAAATCAAACTGCTCATGCAAGGAACGTCGTTAACGAAGCAAGAACGAGAGTGTAAGTTGTACGATAAATTTGATAAGTTTACATATAAGAAAAGAGAGTCGTTACACGAGTACTACTTGAGATTCACTCTGCTACTCAATGATATGAATATTTACAAGATGCCACTGGAGCAATTTCAAGTCAATACCAAGTTTCTGAATACTCTTCCTGCTGAATGGAGCAAATTCGTTACTGATGTTAAGTTGGTCAAAGACTTGCATACTACTAATGTTGATCAGATTCATGCTCACTTGGAACAATATGAAAGGCATGCAAATGAAGTTCAATTGATGCATGAACGCAACTCTGATCCTCTTGCTTTAGTTGCATCTCACCAAATGACACAGTCTCTTTATCAATCTCATCAACACTCTTACCAGAATCTCAACATCAACAATTTGTCTCACCATATCAATCTTCACAGTATGGATCACCTTTTGAATCACAACAATATTCAGTCAATCAATCATCAATACCTCATTCAATCACTTATCCTCCTAACAATTATCAAAGCTCAGTTCACCACAACGTTTATTCTCCATCATCATCCATCCCTCAAATTGAATACTCTTCCACAGTCAACCAACAATCTGAATTTTCCCAATTAGACTCAGGTCTAACTATTCCAGTTTTCAAGCACGGTGATGATCCAGTTGATGCTATCAATCATGTGATGTCATTCTTGTCTGCTGTAGTCACTTCTCGCTATCCTACTACCAACAACCAGCTGAGGAAATCGTCAAACCCAAGACAACAAGCCACCATTTATGATGGAAGAGTAACCGTACAACCAGTTCAAGGGAGACAACTTTCTTATGCTGCGGGTACTACAAGAACTTTCTCTCTAGGAGCAAGTGGGAGTAACTCAGGGAAACAGAGGATTGTTACTTGTTACAACTGTAAGGGGAAGGACATATGTCCAAACAATGCACTAAACCAAGGAGGAAACGGGATGATTCATGGTTTAAAGATAAAGTGTTGTTGGTTCAAGCTCAAGCAAGTGGTCAAATTCTACATGAGGAGGAACTAGCATTTTTGGCAGATCCAGGAATTTCAGAAGGTCAAGCCACACAGACTGTAAAACCCCGTATTTAAGGTCACTACTTACTCTGAATTTATAACTATTCTCTAAATCTTAAATAATCCATTTTATTGTTTCAGTCGGTTTTTATTAAAATCGGCATTTAATTCTTTCGCGAATATTATATTTTTATTTGTAATTGTTTCCGATCGAGAAATCAACGAATTCCGTATTTTTAATTATTAATTATGAAAATTATTAAATTTTTATTTAATATATTTTTCATTTATTTATTATTTAAAAATATTTTATTTGAGTCAGACCGAACCGAATTTAAAAATTTATGTTTTCATAAAAATTAGCGAGTCGAATTAAATTTTAGGGTCGAGATTTAAATGATGTAGTGTTTAACAAAAAATTGGGCCGAAGCCCCTTCCCCTTTTTTCCTTGTATTTTCGGCAGCCCATAACAAGTCCAAACTTTCTGCCCTAATTAAGGGTTATAAAACCATTTCAATACATCATTATTTTGCACCAATTTCACTCTCCTACAATCACAGAACTAACCTATAACTTTCATCTAAACCTAATAAACCATCCTCAATCCATCACAGACATCCTAATCAAATGATTTCCAATTTCACAAAAATCAACATGCATGTATATAATTTTTTTATAACTTTGAAAATTAAATAAAAAGGAAGAAAAATAGCTTACAATGTAATCACAATAGAACCCTTATATTGTTCAGATGTAAAGCTCTTCAGTGTGGACCGATTGGCTTAAGAACCCTTATATTGTTCTTGTTGATCTAGCTCCTTGCTAGTGTTTTAATAAATCGTCGTTCAAAAAAAAATCACAATAGAAGGAGGATCAAAAACAATAAACCCTTGGGGTTTATTTGTTCGGCCGAACAAAAAAGAAGCAAGAAAAACCCGAAAATTCCAACTTTTATTCACCCAAATCTTGAATATTATCTTCTTGATTATCCCTTGCTACTATTTAACACTCTAATTCCATTAAATCCCTAAAATCATAAATCTTGAAAATTTTAGAGATTTACAAAAATTGCTTGCATGTTGAATCTTTTTGTGGGGAAAGATTAAGGTTAATTATTAGAGTAATTTGGTATATGATTGAGTAGTTTTGGTGGAGATTTGAAGATCAAATGTGGTGGTTTTGTGGTGATGTTGTCGAAAAGCAGAGAGGAGAAAAGAGATTGATAAAAAAAACATTCGGTTATTATAATTTAAGAGGGGGTGTGTTCGGTTATTATATAAAGGAGAAGAAAAAAATGGGTTGGGCTAGATTTATAAAAAAATAAAATGAAATAAGAAACTAGTTATAATATCTAGTGGGTTTGGTTTGTAAAAAAATATGGTATATGTTTGGGCTTGTTATGGGCTGCCGAAAATACAAGGAAAAAGGGGAAGGGGGCTTCGTCGTCTATTTTTTGGTTAAACACAACATCATTTAAATTCTCGAACCCGAAAATTTAACTCGACTCGCTAATTTTTATAAAAACATAAATTTTTAAATTCGGTTTCTCTGTCTGCCAAATAAAAATATTTTATAAATAATACATAAGAGAAAAATATATTAAATAAAAATTTTTAATTTTCATAATAATAATAAAAATACAGAATTCCGTTTTATTATCGGATCGGAAAAGCAAATTACAAATAAAAATATAATATTCGCGAAAGAATTAAATGCCGATTTTAATAAAAACCGACTGAAACAATAAAATAGATTATTTAAGATTTAGAGAATAGTTATAAATTCAGAGTAAGTAGTGACCTTAAATACGGGGTTTTAGCTCCTCCCCACTTAAGGGAGCGACGTCCCGGTGCTCAATTTCTCCTATTCGCTTTACACTTGCAGAAGAAGAGTTGCGGGTAATTGTTTCTGAAGAAATCTTCTCGTTTATTAATAAAAGTACGGTTTTTTTAAGGTACTTATTGGGGTTTTCTTGACAAAGAGGGTGTTCAATTGAAAGTAAAATATGTTCGATAATCACTTTGGTGCTTTTGAAAACCTTGGTGATAAAGGTACGTATAAAGGCTTTATTTACTCTCGGATTCACGGTTGCGATTTAGAAAATCTATTTTCCAATTCGTTAAGAGTCATTTGTTGAAACGAAGTTTAAATCGGTCATTTCATCAAGATGTGATAAAAATGTGATGTATAAAACATGTAACTTGACAGGTAGGGCTTTGTGTCATTTTAAACATTAGTTATAGATTGTACAAAAGAAGGATGTTTAGAACCGACTCTTAAACTTGAGAAGGTCATTTTGGTAATTTAGACACTTGTAAAAAAAATTGTAAAATTTTCATAAAAACTTATGAAAATTTATAAAATCCGAGGTTTGGCAGAGTAATAAGAAAGCAACGAAGATAGAACATGTGGCAACAGTCACATGATGTGTAGGCAATGGTATGAGGGAACGAATTGAATGTCGTTGGGGTCCTTAAAGGAAAGAATAAAATATAAGTGTCGGTGATAAGAAAATAGGAAAAAAAGAATTTATCAAGTCGTCAATTCATGAGACAATCACGGTCAGCACATTAAGTTTGCGGCGATCGATACACAACCGAAAAAGAAAACCCATACAACAAATCTCAAATCGAAGAAAGTTTTTAGATCGGCACTTGTACAAAAGAGACAAGGTTAGCGATTAAAAGAGAGAAGTCAACGCATGGTTCGCACAAACAAATTTCGAGTCAAAAGAAAGACGATCATCATGACGGATATACCGTAAACACATTTATATTCATACTCATTAATCACATTCGGAATGCATCCCGGAGAACTACAACCCTAACTCAAAGAATTGTGTTGGACCGAATGGAGAGAAAGCATAGAAACGTCAGAACTTCCAAGTTCGGTATCAATGGTCGATAATTAGACAAGCGGTCTAAAGAATTTTATCGTGAAAACAAAACAAAATGGGAAGTAGAACAACAATTGTTAAGTAAGAAGGTACCCGTAGGTGGGTAATTCGTTCGAGAAATGATAAGGGCACGTATGTGGATGTCCCTAATTTGTACTATTTGAATAAAACACCAAAAATAAATTTTTTTTTTAAATACGGGTAAAAGTTTATTTTTATCAAGATCTTACGGTGACTACTATCCAGCCTTGCATGGCTCCTCCTAAATTATACATAGGTGATCAGACTCTGTATAATTAAGGACTAACAATGCAATGCTCAGATTCGTCAAATTAAGGATTTTTTTTTCATAAACCATACCGTTTAAAAATAATGTATGAAACGCTATATAATTTGGAGGTGAAGTAATTTGCTAGATAAATAAGAAATTTTAAGAGGTTAAAAAAAATATTTTATAAGACCCATGTAGAACAATTTGTAAAACGATATCAAGGATGTTCGATCTATGTTAGATGAGGCTTTTCTCCCTAAAATAGAAGTTCCTACTCGATTGATTAAAAGTATTCCGATTAAGGTAAACGTTTTTGCTTGGAAACTTTATCTCGATCGTTTACACCCTACTAGATCTAATTTGTCTCTTTAGAGAATTTCTCGCTTCACTTCTTTGGCTTGTCCTCTTTTGTGATCACGGTGCTCGAGGAATTCGTCCCATTTGCAATCTTCGGTTGCTCTGTTCGATAGATAATCAGAATTTAATTTATATGATGGTGGAAATTTGGATGTTCTCCTTATTGAGTCGTACGAAGATAGGCTCTCTTGAATTCAAATTATATCCGTTTTATGTTCTAATACGAAAGAGGTGTTGGAAGGCGTGTTTAACTTATCTGGTGGAGCCTTGGAACTTCAGAACCAATTCCTTTTTTGCGTCTCCCTATTCCCCGAAAGGATGCTATTTTCGACAATATTGTTTTATTAATACTGCTCTTTTTATTGGTGTGTAGCTAGATGTAATAGAACTTTGAATTGGGTTAGTTGGCTTCAACACCCTTTTTTGATTCCTTTGTAATTTTCTAGCTTCTTGCTAGTGGTTCTAATAAAGTCGTCGTTCAAAAAAAAAACATTAACTTATAAAATGATGAGTGGTTTGCATAAGAGTAGTAAGGAGTGGCTTACAAAGTAATTGGTTACAATAAGATAGGGCTTCAAATGGTTTAGCCGGAGTCGTTATGAGACACATGGTATCAATGGCGATTTAAGAGCATGAGGACAAGGGCTTTAAATACGACCTAAAGCAATGATGGGCAATTAGGGAAAGGAAAAGTAAAATAAAATGACATATAAGTCATATATATAAAAGAATAACGGAATCTATTTGGGTGCACCTCCTAAGTTATTTGACAAAACATGCTTTTAAGAAAGTATACTATTCGTTTTCGAATTACACCATTATCGCGAATTCTCTTTTTTTATTTGTGGAAAGTTTCTATTTTTGGAAGGTTTCCGATTTTAGAAAGCTTAGAAAATTAAGACGTTAATACCGACTCGTAAAAATGTTCATTTTTCCAACAATATTAGCTCACCACAAGTTTTATCCAATTACGTCACTTCATAAATTTATCAAGTATATATATGCGACACGAACCCAAAATTACTATTTTTAGACATCACCAAACGCACCCAACCACTTATTAGTTGTAAAATACTATTCGTTGAAGTTTTTAAACAATTACGAGCTCAAACGAACTCACACGCCTGAGTACCAAATATATTTTAAAGATCCTATCAGCTTTGACCCTTTTAAATCGAAATTTTTCGAAGTTTGACTTTTATTATAAATTTTCTAGAACCTGAACCGTTTAAAACGACTCGCAAAAATACATTTTCACGACTCGGACTGAAAAGAGATTTTATGTAAAACGACATTCCGGGCAACTTTTTAGTTTTAGCCGGAGGCCGAACCTCGACAGAAATGGACGAAAACGCCCTTATATCAGGTCTGATGCAACTTAAATAAAACGAAAAACGCATATTTTGCTCTAGCATTTAGACCCGTCATTACTCATTTTTAGACTTGGTCGTCCTCGCGCAAAAGTAAAACGGCACTTTAAACAACATTTTAGTTTTAACGGAAGGCCGGTTCGGACCAGAAAAGGCACGAAACGTCACTCGAAAACTGCAAACAACAAAAATAAATTATACTAATGGCATATAAAAATAGCATAAAAAAATGCTTCAAGAATACCTACAACACGAATAGAAAGTAAAACGGTGCATGACGTCCTTGACATAGAATTCAATATGCAGGATAGGAAAGTTCTCATTGGCGGTGCGATTCTTCAAAATCACAAGATGTCCAAGGGGAAAAGAAGGACGAAACATTAACGAGTAAATTCGTATTCTAATCAACCGTCACATTCTAGACGATGAGTCACAAGATGACAATGGCGTTCCCAGAGTATAAACGAGTGTTACAACTCAGGGTCGGAAAGTAAATGACCAGTAGGATAAACAAATTTACACAATACTCGGATGTCATGTAAAACGGTGACATGAAAAGCCAACGAAAAGATTGCAAAAATCCACAATATTATTCAATATGATTTCAAGAATTTATCCAAGATGTTTCTCGTGAATAAGCGCACCCGGTCGAAAAGCAATTCGGATATCTATATGGATAACTTAAAAGGAGTTAAATAAGGGAAGTAACGCACACGAGTAGTAAAACGACAATTGTAAAAAAAATCTCATCGGATAAAACACTTACGTAATCCCAAACAATCGTACCGCGAAGGTACGCACAACCGATTAAAAGTAAGTCAGGTAAAATAGTCGGTTCGAATCGAACGAGTATATGTAATCGGTCATTACATATCTATATTAGATAAAAATAACGCTCAGAAAAGTGAGCAGAAGAAGTCGGGCAGCATACGTGCACGAACACAGTGTGAAAATAAGTGTATAAGGTCACTACATATTTAAAATTTATGCAACATACGAATGAACGCAATGCATGAATATGATAATTTTAATAATGATTTATTTAAACATGTAAATAAATACAAAAGAAAACCTTAATATAAGGTTTACCAATCGATGTATATTTCGATATAAATCATAGTATTTATTCAATAAATACTTAGCAATAATGCACTCGCAGGGTATAAGTACGAAGAATGGTAATCACAAGAACGACTTGGCCGATATCTCGAGGAGTTTGCGCGCTAAAATTTGAAAATAAAGTTATAGTTTAGGTTTTCAAAATGACCTAGTTCTCTATAACTTATGGCTCTTGATACCAATCTTTAACACCCCCAAATTTACTCGCAGCGGAACCAATATTTGGGTGTTAAATTCATAGCACAATAGTCACAAGAATATAAAGAACGACTCAAAAAGAGACGTTTTAAAATCAACATGCGTCATATTACTAATTTAAGTTTCAACAAGATGTCTCATGAACGTTACCCAAAAAAGACATGAAAAGTTATCCATTACAACCAAACTTACATTGTTTTTGAGGAATGGGAATCATGTGATTTAGCAAAAATCATTTTTAAGCGCAAGTTTTCCCATGGCCCTCGTCCCAAGCTCCAAGTCCTTAGCTTTGATTACTTGAGATAAACATGCTAAAAAGTCAACGAAACGTTGAGTGAAATTCATAGGTTTATATAAGCATAAAGATTTTCAACACAAATATTTAAATCATTAAAAACTTGTGGATCAAACAAGTTTTAATTAATAATGCATTGAGCTCGTGACAAACGATCCCTTTGACGAGATAAAAATGTAGTTTGCCCCAAAAGATTAGGGTATTAGGTGTTGGGGGGGGTGAGGGGTTGCTACAAACCATAAACAACTCAATAATATAACATTGCAAGTGGGTGTTCCAAAAGGATTCAAACCCCGGACGAGGAGTCACCCCATAGGACTATTTATTACCATAGCGTCTACCCATCATAGGTAGTTAACGGTTCACGATATTAGGGTCTTTAGCAATAGTTACTCAAGCATTAAGCATACAATTCGGGTCCAGCATACTGAAAACAATTTGTGTTCAATTTTATAAAAACAAGCATGTATCTCCCTCGCGGGTGAAGATCAAATGAGAAATCAACGAGATAGAAGACTCCAACGATTAGCCGAGACCTATAAAGCAAGTCGCGACTTAGAATTATAAATGAAATCGTTATAGTAAAAATAGTTATATAATACTAGTTAAAAATCCAAAACATGAACGACATTGCACCAAGACTTAACCAAGGTATTTATACTTCAAAATATGATTCCTAATCTGGTCTTATAGGTAAATAAACATCTACTAATTTTCATGTATCAATTCTTGTTTCGCTTATGTGTATCTATATGTTTTATGTTTTAACAAACGACGTAAAACTCTACATTCTGATTTGACTTGTTTACATGGATCCATATCTCCTAATCCGTAAAGGATATGAACATGAGGTTTTCACCCCTAGAAAGGTCCTTGAGTCTAGTTTCCAGAACTTTAAGTCAATCAATCATACCATTTACCAATCCACAGGAAATTGATTTTTTACTACAATAATCCCAAACAAGAAAGTTAACTAAATTTATCTAACGTTTACGGTTTCGCCATAAATCCTAGTTCTATAATACAATTAAATCGTATATACCAAAGAGAGGTGAAAGCTATATAATATCTATGATTTAACCATAATTAAAAAACCTAAGTTTATTGAACAATAGCCTGGAGCAAAACAAAATTTCCAACAGCCGCTCCAGATTTGACCTTCTTCCGTAAAAAGGCCATATCTCCCTCATCCGGAATCGATACAAAAGCGTCCAATTTGTCACATGTACCTAAGACCTATATATATCCACCCATGTCTTTTATTTATAGACCCTAAGCCAAAAAAATTGTGAAAAACTCACGTTTTCCTGCTGACCTGGAAACAGTCCCTAAATCTACCACTAATCACAATCCAAACACCTCCAAATCATCGATTGGTCCATCACAAGGCCAAAATACATCAATGTAACATTCCTCCAATCGATTACACTTCACTTACACTTACTAACTAAGATCAATCATAAAAAGTACTTGCATGTTTATAAAAATCAAAAATCAAGAACATGCACTTAACAAAATCAAAACAAAGCATAAGAGGGTTTAGGAAAAATACTTACAACTACTAAGTATATGATTAAATGAGAAAACACGAACCCTAGGTGGGTTGTGCCTTCTTGTCGTGGCCACCAACAACAAAACTAATCAAACCCTAGCTTTTTATTACTCTAAAACTTGCACAAGCCCTAGACTAACCACCCTTGATGCTTCAATTAAACCAAAACTCAATAAAATCTTGAAAATAAAAATCTTGAAAAATCATGAACTTGAGAGAAAACCTTGGATTGGTTGATTTCTATTAGTAAGGGATGTTAAGGATTAGTATAGGAGTAATTTGGGATTAATAGGAATGGATTTGGGGAGATTTGATGAAGGTTTTTGTGGGTTTTTGTTTGGTTTTGTTCGAACAGAAGAAGAAGACCAGAGAATTATCAGGCGTGGGAATTTTTTGACAGTTGAAAGCATGCTTGATATGGAGAGTGTATTATATATAGCATGAATCTCCTAGAACATATCGATTTATAATAAATAAAAACTTTGTCGTTGGTTTGGGGTTTATGAGAACCGAATTTTATAAAAAAAAGGATAATAGATTTCAATTTTTATAAAAAAAATAAAAATAATAAAGGATCAAGATATATATAGGTATAAGCTAAAATTTAAGAATGACTAGATATTAGATTTGTATTAGTAGTATAATTCCCTAAATAAAAAAATACATATTTATTGTTTTTATTAATATGTAACCGGCCATGTATAAAAGGGGTGGGCTGGGTTGGGCTTTTGCTTAGTAAATCTTGATATTACTTTATTTCCGGGCCCAAAACCTATTCTAATTCGCTAGTTTTTCCTAAATCGTGATTTTCGTCTATGGTGTAATTTAAAACACAAGAAAAACAAATAATATAAAACAAAAATAATTAGGCACTCATAGCCTGAATACGGAGTCGTTGATTTCTCGATCGATATAACAGACTAATTAAATTGTAGGATTCGCGAGGGTTTCTAAAATCGACGATTTTAATAAAAATCGATTTAAGATAATAAAATGAATTATAAATTCAGATGAAGTAGTGACCTGAAATAAGGGGAATTTTTAAAGATAAAAATAAAGACGGTTACACTTAAACAGATAAACTGCCTAAATCGGCTTAAGATTTACAAGAACGAGAAATCGCAAATCGCGTAAACCATAAAACACAAAAGTTCACTTTACAAGAAAAATCTGAACGAAATATGAATTAAATATGGACATTAAAAGACGGATTGTCACAACTCTAGATTCAATAGTCCATAATTGATTTTAGTAATCAGAGGCTGGAGCATACTGCCACCTTTTCAATTCCAACTAACTCGGAGTGAGAAAGTCAATAGAAGTGTGTTTAATCTCCGTGAGAAATGAAATAGAAATCTTTTGAGAGATTCTGAGTGGCTAGGGAGGGTTGTGCATTGCATCACTGGGTCTATGATGTTAGTCTTCAATGTCAGCAATCTTCTTTGTGATTCTGACAGCAGATGTATTGACTCAGTTTCTGCCTAAGTGTAAGGAGGCCTTCTTTCTTTTCACCCTTTATCTTAACTTTTCTTTTTAATTCTTCAACCCCTTCAGTGCTTACCGAGACTTCATAACTAGTACCTTGTTGGGTTTGTTCCAGTACTAGCTCCATCTCAGTCGACACTCTTCTCTTATTCTCACTTTTACTCTTTTTTTATATCATACATATGGACTTCTACACTAACTAGTGGAATGTCCCTGGGTAGATCCCTCCGGTTCTGGCTGGATCGAAGGAACGAATACCTATACCTAACCACCTTATAACTCTAAATAATTAAATGCATGGTCGGTCTTTTGGTATCATTCACAACCTTAAAAACTATTTGTACTGCTCCCCCTCAACATGTGCATCGATATTCGAAAATGTTTTTGCACATAAAGGGAGAAGCTTGAAATTGAGTCGTTAAATTCACATCATTAGTCATATATTTTAATCACATCTTCTCCCCTTATTAAAAATATTAAATTTCTTGATATTTTGGATATCAATTGATTCAAATATTCATGGTTTCAAGGAAAAAGATGTCCAATTATTAACAAGCCGATTATAAGAACATTTTAATGCTCCCCCTCGGGAATAATATGGTGTTTGAGTATGTTAATTTGATTTTTTTTGAATTTACTAAGAAATTCTTGAAAATTCATACTCAAACACTATATATATGCCTAATTATAGTCTACACTACTTATTTACATATTCACAAGAATTATTATATACGAGAGATGGACCTGAAATAAGATAGGACACAATATAAAAAAATCATATTGTCCGTTCCAACAGCCTGAGGTTATTCCTGTATTTTCTTCAACCAATGAAATTCTCAAAATTCCGCATCAACCTCCTCTCATAAAGCTGCTTGTTGATATCCTGAACCATAACCCGAGCCCTTTGTTTGTCTAAACCACTCTATTTCCTCTTTGGCAAATATTCCATCCTTACTCCCATAGCAATATCATTAAGAGCAGTCTGAACATCATTGAGTGTGTCATCACTGAATTTATGGAGTCCATCAGCGCGCATCAATCTGGTTATGTTGTTTTGGTCCTTATATATCACTCCTTTAGGGTCTGAATATGCAGTGTATGTGGTCCAGTTTCTGAGATGTGACCTGAATGTGTCTGGCTTGGTAAGGTTGAGCTTCTTTTGGTAACTTTCAATACCTAATTGAAGATCTTCCACCGCCTTTATATGATAATCCGTCTGGTGAACATACGTAATGCCACATTCAAGGCATACCGTTTGTCGATTGTGAGATTGGTCAGCTTATGTTGAACAAGTAGAAGTAGCATGTCCTCTATGTCTTGTAGGCGAAGTCATGAGAAATCACCTTCTCTAAACTTGTACAGCTTCTAATCCTATCGATGAACTTCAATCTCTTTGAAGTGACCATAGTCATACTTCTTCATAATTGTAAGTCTGGTAACCGCAATGATTCGTTTTCTGGAGTAGACATCCTTTGACGAGGACATGTTGGCAGCAAACCCGTAGAAACGTTGATGTTTGGCACCCCAGTGTGAAGTACCCTAGTAAGCATGTTTATCATATATCACCTTCACGGGACTCTACAAATTTCGAACCAAGTCTTCAATCCATTTGATCTCATATGTAGCGGCCTTTGTCTTTGTAACTAAAGTTGAGTACCGTCAGCTTATATCTCTACCTTTTAGATATTCTAGGTCGTTGTTTATGAAGAAATCATGAGGGATAAATTGACGGCCTCGATAATCTTGAATCAACGGGAGAGGTTTGCTGAGATTGAACGGATACGGTTTGCCTTCAGGGTTATGCTAGTCGAGTCGTTCAGTTGTGGCCTTGGAACATTCTTCAAGATGGTGCTCTAATTCTGTAAGACTCTTGCAAGTGCCTTTGAGTAGCTCGAATTCCGGTTCAACCAGAATTTCTTGAGTCAGATCTATAATGTTGAGCCAATTAAGGAAAAATACAGAGAAGTCGAATGAGGTATCCATGAGCTCATCAAATGAAGTACGAGGTTCTTTAGCATGAGCAACATGACTAATCCAGTTCTAAGGAGGTCGGGAGTCAACATGTTGTCTCTTATTCCAATTAGAATCAGGAGTTGGAGGTCGTTCGGGTTTCCTAAACCAATCAGCTTTGGAAACCTCCTTATTAGCGGTTTGTTCATCATTATTACCCTGTCGAACTCTTGATCTTGTTGCACTCCTGAGTCATCAACTGTGTGACTTGGCTCCTTTGCATGGGCAGACTTGCCAAAATGCTTATGTTGAGATTGGGAGGCATCTTTAGAGGTGCTTGAAGACTTCTTTTCCTTTGACCTTGAATCTCTGGATGACTCAGCTTCCTTGCTTGACTTCCTTCGTTTCGTCCCTCGGTCTGATCCAGTAGAGGGGTCTTGATCTTTGTCTCTATCATCTCGATTTCTCTTCAACGTAAAGACTTTACCATATGTATCAAATAGATCTTTGTCAGTTTGATAAGATTTGACTAGAGCATCATAAAGTTCCCTTTTATGGTCAGCTTTATCATATGACTTATTCTTCTCCATCTTGTCTATAAGTATATTTGTAAGTTCAAACTCGAAGAGTGATGTTGCCGCCTCATAAGTTGACTTTGGTTGAGAGGATGACCTTGCTAAGACAGCAGCTTCTAATGATTCTGTGACATTTTTCTCTATCACAGGAGTTGCAAAGTCTGTGACTGTTTGAGGGAGAATCTGAGGAAGTTGAGTGTAGACTTCTTCTCTAAGAGTAGCTCTCATTGATGTGTCAACGAGTTTTATGTAATCCCTCTTCTCAGCTTGAGCTTCTTCTTTAGAGTCCAGATTATGTGCCACAATGGCCTTCTGGATAGCTTCTCTAAGTTTTTTGTCAATGTAACAATCGACTATAGTAGGAATGGAGGAGAGAGCTTGAGCATACTGGTCAACATGCTTTATCTCTGACAGATCTTTTTCTAAGTTGGTGACTCTGTCGTTGAACTTGAATACATATGAGAAATCCAAAAGTAAAGGAAATAAGGTTGTAGCTACAGAAGTTGTTGGTGTTAGAGTTGGTGTTGCTTGTTGTGGAAGAGAATTGAAGAAAGGAGGTGGTGAAGGAATAGTTATAGTGAAAACGGATGTGATTTCAGGAACTGTCGTTGCATGACGAGCTGTGGTGTCCATCAAAGAAGCAATCTCATTGTCAGCTGAAGATGGATTCTCAAGATTTAGGAGCTTGCTTGTAAAGTCAGAGGAGATAGAATAACTTTATACATGTCTATCAGTCTTCTGTGTGTCAAGGATCAGTGTAAGTGTCACATGTGCTTCTTCCTCTACTTGCTCAAATCCTAACTCTTGAGAGACATTTTGTTGGCCTGAGCCACCATGATCAGCATTGGTTATATCCGTATCTTCATTTCCCAAATTTACATTTACGTCTATATACAACTCCTTAGTAACCTCATCATCTTCTTCTTCATCCATCTTTTCTTCATCATCAATCTTTTCTTCTTCTTCTTCATAGTATTTAATGCTAGACTAATTGAGAACATGAATCTTAATTCTGTCTGACTTGGTTCTATAAATATCAGTCTCTTCGTCATCATCATTCGTGTCATCACCTTCTTGGTTATCATCATCATTAACATCATCATCTTCATTATCATTGCCATCATTACTATCATTACCATCATCATCATTATCACCATCATCACCTTTATCTTTAGAATTGTTCTCATCATCTTAATCTTCTTCTCTACTGTCACCCTAAGACTCTTTCTCACTTTTAGAATCATATTTGGGTACAGTAGGAACCCCTTGGTATAGTACCAGTTCATCCTTCCCCAAGATTTAGATTTACTCTTGGTTGTTTCTTCTTCAAGTCACATTGAGAAAACCTGGTTTCTGTACCAGTTTCTTCATTTGTGACAGAAGTGTTTGATGTTTGACAGCACTTTATCAACAATACCAGAAAACACTTGGATGAGTCTTGTAAAAGTCCCTCAAACTCTTCTTGCAAACTTCTTCAAAAACTGAGCTTTTTCAGTTAATGCCACTTCAAAGAGCAAACTCAATTCCTTTGCGTTTCTCAATAGTCACCATTTTCCTTCTTCTTAATCGAAGACATCACTGAGTATTCTCTAATGACAAAACACCTTTGTTGTAGGGGAGCATTAGAACACTACTTGGCGGGTCTCTTATACTCTATTTGACTTCCTTGTGGGTTCCTTTGGTGAAAATGGAGATAGTATGAGTTTAGGAGAAGCTGTTCTTGCTTTTGTGCCTTCTTAGAGGTTGTAAATCCTGTAGCATAGACGAAGGTAAGTCTTGTAAGCTTTAGTTTCCCGCATCTCAAGACTTGTCATAGATTTAAAAAGTCGAGCTCTATAAATTTTAGATTCTTCATTTGCAGAGTCGAATCTCAAAGTGTTTATCAGATAGTCATCCCTGGATGTATGCATGCCTATCTTGTTTCTCTTGGAGACTGTCTTGTCTTTGGTAAGGAAGTAGTGATGTGCTGTCGTGTAGGTCCGTTTATGATTCACCAAATTTTAAATTTGTATTTAGCCCGAGCTTTATCAAAACAACACATTAACGGGCAAGAGTGTACCCGATCGGGTGGAGTTTCGTGGTAAGTAGGGTGTCGAACACTAAGAGTGAGGTCGTTAACCTTATAATCAATCAGTATTTTAATTACTCTAATTAAGTTAATTCTAATTACTTGTTAAACCTATGCTATATACGTTTTCTAATAGGATTGGGGGGTTTTCAGCCTGAGAGACTGGCACAGGTTTTATGGTGACAATAATCAATTCTAAACACAATAAACATGCAAGAAAACAATCAGAAGATAAAAGAGCGGTACAAGCCAAATAATAGAAAACTGTATTAGCCATATTAAATCCGATTAAATGTTGGTTTGTTTATTTAGTGCAATGATTTCTTATCTCGAAGCGGCATATCATTCTTAAGACTTAGGTGGGACATCATCCTAAGACCTAGACACGTTGAATCTTGTCACAATTAACGTATCCGCATAAAGCATCCTTTTAGTTTAATTATAATCTATCTAGGGATTAAAGCAATGGTGATCTTGTCAAACCCTAGCCCATCGGGACTTTACCCACTTACTGTTTGACGGTATTTTATATACTGGTAGTCCACTATTCAAATCTTTATCAATTAATCAAGAACATACTTGTTGAAACATTACGGGTCACCTGCCGGTCCAACTAAGCTCTTAATTTAAAGACAAAGACAGAACATTATTTGTGATCCTATTGGTCCAGTAATATAAAACACGATATGGAGAGCTATCCCAGTATCTAGCTCACTTGTTAGGCGTAACTAGACCCAGTTGAATGATAGGTCGCATATTCAAACACGTAAACAAGTATCATGTGATAAACATAATTAAACTTTCAACGATAAATTAAGAAAATTGATTTTAAAACAAACCAAACATTAAATCTTCATTAAGATGGCTAATACCCAAGGGTATTAGCCCATAACCATTGTAATTATACAAGCGTGATCAAATAACCAAGGTAACTAACGTTTTATCCGCAACGATACCAAAAAAATAACATGATTACAAGAATAATAGGGAATTTCACGGGTGTCTTATATGGATCATGATCGATGCTTGACTTTTGGTATGTTGCCTTTTTTTTCTTCAGAAAATAGTCTTTTTTATGTGTATGGTGATGAGAATATTTTTTTACCACTGAATGAAAACTCGTTTTTGAGTCATTCTATTTATAGCTCTGAAAATAATTATGCATACACCGTGATTGGGATAGGCAATACGGGACGTATTAGGATGTTTCCATTGGTGTGCGCGCAAAGTTTATAATCGATCTGTAATATTTCCCAAAATATATTATTCTCCAATCTCTTCATAGTTATCGTGTGGATACGACGTATAGTAGGTGTTGGTTACGCAGATAATATTGAGAAGTGAGAATCGCATTTTCTTGTGAA
Source organism: Tanacetum coccineum (assembly GCA_026074375.1). Taxonomy (NCBI): domain Eukaryota; kingdom Viridiplantae; phylum Streptophyta; class Magnoliopsida; order Asterales; family Asteraceae; genus Tanacetum; species Tanacetum coccineum. The sequence goes on from BQNB010053204.1 coordinate 32,172, forward strand.
GTCCAGGCGCTGATACGCCGTATCTATTTTTGTAGATACGACGTATTGGTCAGAATAATGCAATCTTTAAATATCATCATTTTAGCTCCAAAATATGCGCCTTTTAGCATGTCTTCACAAATCACGTGTCTTCTTCTTAGTTGGTTTAGGTTTGGGAGCAGCAACTTTCTTAGCTTTAGCAGACTTCTTCTTGGAAGGAGATTCCTCAAATGAGATGTCTAAATCTGATTTCTTTTGACTTTTCCTTGATATTGGGGGTTCAGCTCCTGAAGCAAATTGCATAATAAGTCTTGTAGGCAACAGATTCCATCAGGGCTTGATTCGTCATTGCTTGAGAAAGGATTGCTCCATATATTTGAGTGTCTGCATGTTTGGAGACAAATCTTATTGTGCCTAATAAGCTGTCATCCCTAGCAGTGTGCATGAACATTCTGTTTCTCATTGAGATAGACTTATCTTTTTTAAGGAAGTGATGAATGATTATCTTCTTGAACTTGGATAGAACATCTTGTCTTGCTTCTTAGAATCTATGTTGTCAATTTAGTAAGCCAAGTCCTCCCAGATTAATGCCATAAAATCCAAATTCTTCTTGTAGTACATTCCCCATAGGATTTGTACTCTTGAGAGTCGAATCTTATCCAGACCAGATACCTTGCCACAGAGACACTTGTTGATGATAGATGCAAAGGTTCTTCACGGTTGGTGTAGATGATCAATAATAACATTTGTGATGTACTTGATTTCTCCAGTATGACCAAGTTCATGGATGAATGATAGAGCTTCCTCTTCAGTAGGTGGTTCATCAAATGCTTTACCGGGAACCTTAGGACATATGTTAAGAATTTCTCTAAACACTTCAACATTCACAGAGAACCTTTTCTTGTCGATCTTGAATTGATAAGATGATTTGTGTTTGATGACGGTAGCCCAGAATCGATGCATATAGATGACAGGGACATCAAATGTGATAAGGAATGCAAGATAACATGTAGTAATAGCAAGTGCATCCAACGCTACTTGATAAGTAGGTTTCTTTGGCCTCATTACTGGGTTGATCCTAATGTTGCATTTGCCAATGATACGACGGTTCTCAGGAGCAACAAGGGCATTGTCCAGTTCAATTTGTTGAGCTTTGGAAGTTATGATTCTGCTAAGAGTTTGCCCATACAACTTATATATAACCAATTTTATATATGACACTATAAGGCATACTATTTAAATGACAGGCATGCATTTAGATTGCAAAATTAACCAATTTTAATTTGCTACCTAACTTTAGTTGAAAATTGTTTACTTAACGTGTAGATTAATTAACCTCTTTAATTAATTCGCCTCCTTAAGTAACTAAACTAATTTGCCTCCTTAAGCAAAATTACTAATTCGCCTCCTTAAGAGAGTTCATTAATTTTCCTTCTTAAGAAAGTTCACTAATTTGCCTCCTTAAGAAAATTCACTAATTCTTCTCCTTAAGATAATTCACTAATTCGTCTCCTTAAGAAAATTCACTAATTCGCCTCTTTAAGGAAGACCACTAATTCGCCTTCTTAAGTGAAACTATTAATTCGCCTCCTTAAGTGAAGCAACTAATTCGCCTCCTAAAGGCAAAATTAATTCGCCTCCTAAAGGCAGAATTAATTCGCCTCCTAAAGGCAAAATTAATTCGCCTCTGATTTACCATTTGTAAACTTTAACATAATTTTGGCATCATAAGTCATTTAAACATTCATCTTAACTTCACATAACAACAAATGAATCATTTACAACAATACTTAAGCACATAAATTGCCACAAGGCCCAAAATGCACACGAAATCACATAAATCACATATATAAGTTGCATTCATGTTCAAACAAGGGATTTTAAGCTCTTACGTATACAAGAATGGGTTTTAATACTTTCTAAACACAAACCCACAAACATTTTACAAGTTTTCCTGTTCCTCTAAATTTTGCACACAAAATTAAGCGAACACCCAAGCATGTTAACCATAATAAAAACTGTATTACTCGAGTAATATACACCCTTGGACGAACCAAACCCCTCAAACAATTTCATTTTTCACTCACTTTTGATTTTCGTGAACCCTAAATCAAGTTTTAGGGTTATCGAGCATAAATGTTTGTAAAAACTTAATTCCTTTGAGTTATAAGACGTTTAGGGTGTAGGAAACATGTTTCTAGTTATACCTTAAGCTTGAAATGGTCTGGTTAATTTGATCTTGAAGATGACGATTTGAATAAGAGTGGGGAGGGAATTTTTTTTAATAAGTGTGTGTTTGGTACTATGTAGAAACGGGGGGTGGGAGGGTTTATTAAACAAGTTTTGTTTTTAACCCTTTTTCCCCCTCAACTATTATAACCTTAGCACTTTTTGTAGATAAGTTTTATTAGGTATAGACAAGTTTAACTCATGACACATTTAGTCCCTATTGTTATTAACAGTCATGCCTAGCAACTTATTTTTTTGTTATCTATTCCCTAGAAGGCATAAACATAAAACAGTTAAGGCTCACATAAGCTAAACTTAATTAACTCCCCTTTAATTGTTAACCCGTTATTGTTTAAAACCTTTTTCTTTTATCACAAACTGATTTTATGAAGAAGATATTTGACATTTTCTCCCCCCCAAACAGTGACCCGTTTTCTATTTAAAGAGCTATAGTCGTTATTTGAGTGATCAAATGTCTTTGAAAATGATTTTCAGATGACTTTCAGATATTAATCTTTTAATTTTGAAAACAACACCACAGAAAATAAGATTTCTCTTATTTTAACACATAAGCGCACTGACACGTACACTTATGAAATATAGGAAGCACGGGCTGTGATGCAAAGTAATCACAAGCCTTTACATGGTCATAAAGTAGACCATGCCCGAGAATAAATTCCCGTTGAGAGGTCAAGTTTTCTTTTTGAAATACTTGCCTTTAAGATGATGACCGGGTTGCTATCAGAAATAATAGCAAGCCATTTTTGGCATGTTTTAAAAGCTTTTGAACTTCTGCTCGAACTTCATTTACAGCCTCGTATCATTATTAAATGACATTTCTAAGGCCGTAAATGTTATCGATTTTCAGAAGACATGCCAGAGATACATATTTTTATATTTTTCTGATTTTTTAATTTTTAATTTTCTTTTTGAAAAATTTATATAAAAGAAAAATATTTTTGTGTTTTTATGTTTTCTTATGTACATATGATACAGGATATACCGCGAGTAACCACCTTTACTCGTCCTCTTCCTCTGTCAGACGTTTTAGCGTTTCCGGAGACATGCTTCTCATACCTAGCTTCTCGATCAAGAAATTGAATCTTTCTCTTGGCAAGGGTTTGGTAAAGATGTCAGCCAGTTGATATTCCGTCCGAACAAAGTAGAGTTCCACTATTCCATTCTCCACCTGCTCCTTTATAAAATGGTAGCGTACATCGATGTGCTTTGCTCTTGAGTGTTGAACGTTGTTGCAGCATAGAGCAATTGCACTTTTGTTGTCGCAGTACAGAGGAATCTTATTGAATTGAAAACCATAATCTGTTAGCTGTGAACGCATCCATAGGATTTGAGCACAACACCCAGATAAGGCAATATATTCTGCCTCTGTACTCGAGATCGCAGTGCTCTTTTGCTTCTTGGAAGACCAGCTAACAAGTTTATCACCTAAGAATTGAGCGCTTCCTGATGTACTGCGTCTAGTGTCCTGACACCCCGCGTGATCTGCATCTGCATATGCTGTTAGAGACATACCGGTATCCTTCGAGTACCAGAGACCCATGTTAATGGTTCCCTTTAGGTATCGAAAGATCCGTTTAACCGCATTTAAGTGCTTTTCGGTAGGCTTTGCCTGATACCGGGCACATAAGCAGACTGCATAAATAAGGTCGGGTCTACTGGATGTCAGATACATGAGGGATCCAATCATGCCATCTTGACAACCCGCCGTCGTATCAGCATATGCAAAAAGGTGTTGAGCAAATAGCAGAATCTTCGAGTACTATAATCCCTGATTAGATGTGGTTCCTTTTACATATTGAAAGATTCTTTTTACAACATGTAGGTGCTTTTCGGTAGGTCATGCCTGATACCGAGCACATATACAGACAGCATATACCAGTTCTGGTCTACTTTATGTTAGATACATAAGGGTGCCAACCATGCCACGATAATGTGTAAGATCAATGGCTTTACCTTGTGTATCCTCATAGAGTTTGGATTTCTTCAGCATTAGAGTATCCACTAGGTCACAAGATTCCATTCCGTATTTCTTAAGTGATTCTAGAGCATATTTTTATTGGTTTAAAATATGCCTCTGGGACTATGTGAAATCTGTAGTCCTAGAAAAAATTATATTTTGCCCATCATTGACATCTTGAATTTGGAACACATTATCTTAGAAAATTTATCATAGAGTTCAGTAGTAGTAGAAGCAAAAATAATATCATTAACATAGATTTGTACCAGGAGGATATCTTTGCCTTTTCTGCTGATGAACAATGTGGGATCAACCGTGCCTTTGAAGAATCCTTAGGAGAGCAGAAACGATAACAATAGATCATACCATGTGCGTGGAGCCTGTTTCAACCCATATAGAGCTTTCTTCAATCTATATACGTGATTTGGATTGTCGGGATCTACAAATCCATCTGGTTGGCTAATGTAGACTTCTTCATGCAAAATACCATTCAAAAATGCCGTCTTTACATCCATTTGGTAGAAGATCATATTCATATGAGCAGCAAAAGCGAGAATATCTAAACAACTTCTAATATAGCCACGGGAGCAAAGGATTCTTCAAAATCAATTCCCTCTTCCTAATGGTATCCACGAGCTACCAATCTAGCCTTGTTTTTCAAGATTCCCCCCAATTCATCCATTTTGACCTTATATATCCATTTTAAAGTAATGACCATCACTTTATCTGGACGAGGAACGAGTTCCCAGAATTCAAGACGTTAGAATTCATGTAGCTGTTCTTGCATTGCCTCAATCCAGCATGACTGAGTTGGTGCATATTTGTACATCTTAGGTTCAACTAAAGTTAGGAAGGCATCATAGTAGCAGAATAGTGCTTGTTCATGTAGTTGGAGTCTTATGGAAACGGGTCTGGAAGGGTCACCATATATGTTTTGTAACGGATGATATTTTGTCCATTTAGTGAGGTGTTATGAGATTAGAGCGTCTTAGTGCACAGTGGTAGAGATAACATCCAATGATGAGGATTCTTTAGAAACAATTTTGTTAGGATTAAAAGTCTTCTTGATGCTGTTTGGATTATTGCTGCTCATGTTTGTGTTAATGCTGCTCAGTTGGAGTTACTACTGCTAGTGAATATCAAGTTAATGCTGCTAGTTAGTACTGGTTATATGATATGTATTAGTTGTTTATAGAAACGATTTTAGATACTTAAGAAAGTATTGTAAGCCGACTAGGACTCCTTGGTGTATAAAACGAGGTCCTAGGGCATAGAGTTTGATGCACCAAGAACCAAAACCAAAAATCAATATGATTAGACGTATAATTCATAGCTTCAAGGTCTTTGTAACCCTAATACTTTGTGAGTATTCGTATTATTATCATTAATAATATTGGAGCTTGTTTGTTGAATTGTATGTTCATTGAATTATAGTTTCATTGATAATTCTTCTTAATATTAAAGATTAGATTCCACATAATCTTTAATACAATCAAACAAAGTTTCTACTATAGTTGTGTTAGATTTATCTAATATAACTAAACCTTAAACGGGCTTAAGGAATTCAATCTATTAAAGTGGGGTCAACAAGTGGTATTAGAGCTTGTTGAAAAGCTTTGAATAAGAAGAACCTATTTTTATGCACAAGATCTTTTTTTAAAGATATGGATCAAGATTCTGCACACATGGTGACTGCATCCAAAGTTCCCATGCTCAAACCTAGTGAGTATAAGATCTGGAGGATGAGGATTGAACAATACATCCAGATGATAGACTATGCACTGTGGGAAGTCATAGAGAATAGTGCAACCTTGCCAAAAACAACAACTGTAGAAGGTGTTGTGACAGTGATGCGTGTTACAACTGTTGAAGAAAAGGCTCAGAGAAAATTAGAGGTGAAAGTTAGAACTACTTTAATGATGGGCATTCCCAATGAACATCAGTTAAAGTTTAACTCTAAGAGATTTGGTGGGAATGCAGCTACAAGAAAGACTCAAAGGAATCTCTTAAAGCAGCAATATGAAAACTTCACTTCTCCAAGCTCAGAGATGCTTGATCAAACTTTTGATAGGCTTCAAAAGCTTGTAAGTCAGTTGGAGCTTTTGGATGAAAAGCTTTCACAAGAAGATGTTAATTAAAAGTTATTAAGAAGTTTGTCACCTGAGTGGAACACACATGCTGTTGTATGGAGGAATAAAGCTAATTTGGATACAATGAGCATGGATGATCTATATAACAACCTCAAGGTGTATGAACCAGATGTTAAAGGGATGTCTAGCTCAAGTTCAAGCACACAAAACATGGCTTTTATGTCCTCATCAAATAACAACACTAGTAGCACTAATGAAGCAGTTAATACTGCTCATGGAGTTTCTACTGCTAGAACTTAAGTTAATGTTGCTAACTCTACAAATATTGATAACTTGAGTGATGCTGTTATTTGTGCATTCTTTGCTAGTCAACTAAATAGTCCTCAACTTGTATATGAGGACTTGCAACAAATCCATCCAAATAACATGGAAGAGATGGATTTGAGATGGTAAATGGCCATGTTGACTATGAGGGCAAGAAGGTTTTTGAATAATACATAAAGGAAGCTTACTGTTAATGGAAATGAGACTATTGGTTTTGATAAGTACAAAGTAAAGTGCTACAACTGCCACAAGAGGGGACATTTTGCTAGGGAGTGTAGAGCTCCAAGAAATCAAGACAACAAGAACAAGGAAAGCTCAAGAAGGAGTGTGTCTGTAGAAATATCTACTTCCACAGCTTTAGTGTCATGTGATGGTCTTGGTGGATATGATTAGAGTGATCAGGCAGAGGAAGGGCCTAATTATGCTGTAGAACCTAAAAATCTCAACAAGTGTAAAATTACCAAAATACCCCTAATGCAAGAAAAGTACATAAAAGCATGCATAAATTTCATTTTAATTCTAAAAATTATAAAAATACAACATATGACAATTATGAAATTTATGTAAGATTAAGATACCTTATATTGTATAAGAAAAATAATTAATATTTATGTATATATACTTTTGCCGAAATTATGTATATTTATTTATTTATACTTTACAAATTAAATAAAATAAATTAAGATAATTACAAAATATATTGGGCAAGATTAAAATCAGATTTAGTCATATTTAAAAGCCCATAAACTCGGCCAAATTTCTCCATATTATCTTTATTTCATTTTATTTTGTTAAATCCTAAAAACAAATACCACCGAAAACCCTAAAGAATAAAAGAGGCGGCACAAAAAATTTTCAAGGGCAAGGACGATTTTTCTAAGGTGTTTTGAAGGACAAGGAAGGTGGGAAAAATATTGGAAAGATTGTGTAAAGCTTGGTTCGATCGTGGTATCGTTTTTGTTCGAATAAACCTAGCCGATTAATCAAAAATCATTCAAATCATCAAGGATCATCAAGGGTATTTTTGTATCTCATTTTTCATCATTTTAATCCATTATATGCGTAATAAAAATAATCATGCATGTTATATTGATCGTATGAATTAAAATGAATTCGAAACCCTAATTTTTAAACTAATTGTGAAATCGGCTAAATAATGTTTGTACACTTGATTTTATATTTTTCTAAGGTTGTTTAGATCATATGTAACTCAGATAAATCGTTGGAAAAATTTAGAAGAGATTCGAATAATTATTTGGGATTTATCTTTGTTGCCGATTTGCGAATAGAAAGAAAAAGGAAAGAAAATGGTTTAAACAAATTAGGGTTAGGGTTTTGTTAATTTTTCTAGGTTTAAT
>BQNB010053205.1:0-15442 GCA_026074375.1 Tanacetum coccineum
TATTCTTTTGGCATTTAATTGGCTTTTATTAGGCAAAATCCCGGGTAAATTAGTATACAATTAAGCAAATATCAAAATGTATTCCAAAGAAGGCTGAAACTCCCATTGTTCTAGCTATACAGGAGGGTAAGATCCAGAAGGACAAGAAGAAGCCGCGAGAGGCAAAGGGTAAGGACAAGGGAAATACTAAGCTTGTATATGCTCCCAAGCCCAAGATCCCACCGCCGCCTAAGAGAGATAATCTGGCAAAGGACTCTGTCTGCCACCATTGTCATGAGGTGGGTCACTGGAGGAGGAATTTTTCATCCTACCATGTTGAGTTGAAGAAGAGAAAGAATGCTAGCATCGCTAGTACTTCAGGTATCTTCACTATAGAACTCTATGCTTTTCCTAATAAGACTTGGGTGTATGATACGGGTTGTGGAACTCATATATGTAATACCTTGTAGGGTCTTAGAGAAAGAAGGAAGTTGAAACATGGAGCTTTAAGTCCGTTAAAGCTATAGGAAGTTTTGATTTAATTCTTCCTAGTGGTTTAATAATTGTATTAGACAACTGTCATTTTGCACCTTCTGTTACTAGGGGTGTTGTTTTAATTTCCCCTTTGGTTAATAACGATTATATTCATACATTTAGGAATATTTTTGTTTTGAAAGATAATGTGTTTTATTTTAATGCAATTCCACAGGATGGTATTTATGAAATAGATATGCATAATCTTTATCCAAATGTTAGTTCAATGTTTAATGTTAGCAACAAAAGAGCCAAACATGCGTTGGACTCTTCTTATCTATGGCATTTTCGTCTTGGTCATATAAACAAGAAACACATGGACAAGCTTCAGCGTGATGGGATCTTGCAACCCACTCACGATGAATCACTTAAGAAATGTAAGTCTTGTATATCTAGGAAGATGGCGCGTAAGCCTTTTCCACATCAAGTGGAAAGAGCTAAGGATCTATTAGGACTTACACACACTCATGTATGTGGCCCTTTTAGAACTGTGTCAAGAGAGGGTGCTAGTTACTTCGTCACCTTTACAGATGATTTCAGCCATTTTGGTTATGCTTACTTGATGAAACATAAACATGAGGTGTTTGAAAAATATAAGGTCTTTCAGAATGAAGTTGAAAATCAACTCGGTAAAAAGATAAAGGCGATTTGATCTGATCGAGGAGGCGAATACCTGAGTCATGAGTTTGTTAATTACATGAAAAGTTGTGGTATTGTATCTCAACTTACTCCACTTTATACACCACAACATAACGAGGTGTTGGAAAGGAGGAATCAAACTTTACTTGAGATGATTCGATCCATGATGAATCTAACAACTTTGCCAAAATCCTTTTGGGGATATGCTCTCGAGTTTGCAGCTCGCATTCTCAATATGGTTCCAACCAAGAAGGTTGAAAGGACGCCTTATGAAATATGGCACGCAAGTTACTAAAATAAGTAACATCTACGTGTATCTACACTACACGTTAACCAATAACACCCGAAGGCTCATTTCATGAAACCTACGCTCAACGAATAATTTCAAGTATCGAAAAAAACCAAAAAAACCCTAAAGGTTGTTTGTTTGATTCGACTACAAGGAGGAGAAAAAGAAGGGAAAGGGATAAATAATGAGGTCTAGAGATCCTCTATTTATAGTGTTAGGATTAGGGTTACATATCTTTGGGAAAAAGCTACCTAATCTTGACACTTTTGGTCCCTCTTCTTTCCTTCTCTCTAACCGGCCCCAAAAGTTACGCAACACACCCTTGGTGTTGACTTTTTGACTTACTTAATTATTTATGGTTAATTACATTTAATTACCCATTAATTAAAAAGCATTATAGTTAATTATTCATAAACGAACTAATTAACGACAGTTAGTATTCTATCGTAGGAATACTAATATACATAATAAATATACACTTATTTTTATTAATATTCATTTATCGAAGTATTGATACATATATAACTATATATTCGCTGTCTATTACTTATTATATATACAATAGAGGGTTTTTGTTTATCTATGTGTTTACGTGTGATGACCCTGTTGTCTCACTATTTTAGCCGTATTATAATATCCATATGACATGAGGCACAAACCAACAGCTTCCCCACTTGCGAATGTCATGGTCATAGAACTATAACATACATAACATTTACGATATAGTCTAGCTACATCATCAAATACTCCCAAAAAATACTTGGGTATGCAGTTTCGGTAAACAACTCAGCTTTTAATGGTTTTAGTCGGTCCTATCCTTTTGTTTCAGATACATGTTAAATATGGATATAGATCAATAGTCATTCCATAGTTTAATGATTTTGTTTCTCGCATATGTATTGATCTATATTACAAAATGTAAAAAGAATCATCTTAAATACACTTTGGGTGTGGCCACACAAACATCTGATCTACCCAACAAGGGGCCTAGTAAGTATCTAACTTTCAAACACGTGGAGGAACAAATTCTTTATGACTACAAGTGTTATGTCATGTACTTCAAAACACTTTTGAAAATAGCCCTTATAACTATCTTTTGACATACTAACAGGTTAGGCTTATAATCATCGAAATGCTATCATAAATGCAAAACCCGCTTGCATACTCAAGCCTAAGGATAAATATAACTTTTACATGTGTGTAACCGCATAATGAAGTTGATCCTATAAAGTAGATCCTACACAGGTGGGGTAATCCAAATATTCAACCTCATTGAATAACATGTGAAGTTGGCAGAATCATCTTTACATATTCTCCAAAATACAACCAAACACTCACATTTATCTTATCTCAACATATTCCCATATGGTTAACTGACAATGGACATAATTTAGAATAAATAAATTTATTCAAGGATTTAAACATGCAAAATATAAAACACGGTAGTATAAATAAAAATGATCATACCACGTATATTAATTCTTCGTTTTAATACAACTACTTACAAGTTCCATTATCCAAATACCAAATAAGATCAGTGCATGACAATCCTAGTTAAATGTCTTATCTATAACAATCACAATTACTACTAAGGCATAGGTTTCATGTACAAACCAACTAGGTCATGATCTTGTGGGACTTTAAGAATACTCATTTCAAAAATTCACAAATAGTGAAGTACTTTGAATAATATGATGATTGTTATTTTGTAAGTGTGGAATCACTTATAAGTATTGCTTATATGAGTCTAGTCACATTTACATTCCTCATCGACATACAAGATTAGGAATGCAACATTACTCCCACTAGCTTTGAGATATACACATGGCTCATCAGAATTTTGAGTAAAACCAATCTTTTTTATTTTTACATCAAATCTTTTATTCCAACTTCTAGATGCTTGCTTCAATTCATAAATGGAACGTTGAAGTTTGCATACTTTGTTGGGATGTTTCGGATCTACAAACCCCTCAGGTTGCACCATATATACGTCCTCGCTTAGGTGACTGTTCAAAAAGGCGATTTTGACATCCATTTGACAATTCTCATAGTCATAGAACGCGGCTATGGCTAAAAGAATCCTTATAGCTCTAATGTCTGCAACAGAAGAGAAGGTTTCCCCATAATCTACACCGTAGGTTTAGGTATAACCTTTTGCTACCAGACGAGCTTTAAAGGTGTGTACATTTCCATCCATGTTAGTCTTAAAAAGCCATTTACTCCCAAGAGTTTGACCATTAGGAGGAAGATCAACCAATACCCAGACTTGGTTATCTTTCATGGATTGCATTTTCGTATTCATAGCTTCAAGCCATTTGTCAAATTCAGGATCTGATAATACAGCCTTGTAATTAGATGGTTCATTAAGATCCCCTAATTCATATTCCTCAACATCAACATAGAAGCCATATATATCTGGTGCTTAAGGTATCCTTGCGGATCTACGAATAAGAACTTCAACATTTTGGGGCTCGACCTCGATAGGAGCGACCTTATTATGTATTTCGCTAGTATTTTTAGAAGGTTGTATATCTTCTTCTTGAATTAATTCAAGTCCTCCGTCACTCTCACTCGATTCAAGAAGTCCATGACTCCCACTCGCTTCTTGTACCATGAGGCTATTCTCAAAGAACTCAACATTTTGAGCAACAAAAATCTTGTTCTAGAGTGGATAGTAGAAGTAGTAACCCATCGTTTCCTTTGGGTATCCTACAAAACTACACTTAATGGATCTAGGATCAAGTTTGTTAGGCGTGTCTCGTTTCACGAGTGCCTTACAACCCCAAACCCTTATGCTGTGTTCTCAAATATTTATTTTAGGGGAAAGAAAGAAAAAGTAAATGAAAGGAGTGAAGAGTAAATAAAGTCGATCAAAAATTTGTGTTCTTAAGTTTAGAGTGGGAGAGTAAAGAAACATAATATGTGCTCACTTTTTTATATTGTTAAATTTAAATTTTACTTTTATACCCTTTTCACATAACACACAATAACTACTAGTAATAAATTAGATGGTTATTTTTGTCAAAAGCTTTCTTGTTTCTCTCTTTCATTCGTTTGCATCATGAAATTGGGGTGAAAGTTCCATTTAAAAAAAAACAACTAGTCAACTTTACTTTGCATTTACTTCCACTCACTTTACTTACCTAAAAACCTTGAGAACTTTATTTATTTTTTTTCCCTTCCTTTTCTTCCCCAACTCCAACATGAGAACACACCGTTAAGTAGGAAAACTTGGGAGCTTTCTCGTGCCATATTTCATAAGGTGTCCTTTCAACCATCTTGGTTGGAACCATATTGAGAATGCGAGCTACAGACTCGAGAGCATATCCCCAAAAGGATTTTGGCAGAGTTGTTAGATTCATCATGGATCGAACAATATCAAGTAAAGTCCGATTCCTCCTTTTTGACACCCCATTATGTTGTGGTGTATAAGGTGGAGTAAGTTGGGATACAATACCACAACTTTTCATGTGATTAACAAACTCATGACTCAGGTATTCGCCTCCTCGATCAGATCGAATCGCCATTATCTTTTTTACCGAGTTGATTTTCAACTTCATTCTGAAAGACCTTAAATGTTTCAAACACCTCATGTTTATGTTCCATCAAGTAAACATAACCATAACAGTTGAAATAATCTGTAAAGGTGATGAAGTAACTAGCACCCTCTCTTGACACAGTTCTAAAAGGGCCACATACATCAGTGTGTATAAGTCCTAATAGATCCTTAGCTCTTTCCACTTGATGTGGAAAAGGCTTGCATGCCATCTTCCTAGATATACATGACTTGTATTTCTCAAGTGATTCATCGTGAGTGGGTTACAAGATCCCATCACGCTGAAGCTTGTTCATGCGTTTCTTGTTTATATGACCAAGACGATAATGCAATAGATAAGAAGAGTCTAACGCATGTTTGGCTCTTTCGTTGCTAACATTAAACATAGAACTAACATTTGGATAAAGATTATGTATATACATTTCATAAATACCATCTCGTGGAATTGCATTAAAATAAAACATATTAGCTTTTGAAACAAAAATACCATAATTCATAAATGTATATAACCGTTATTAACCAAACGGGACTTGAAACAACACCCCTAGTAACAGAAGGTGTAAAATGACAGTTGTCTAATACAATTATTAAACCACTAGGAATAATTAAATTAAAACTTCCAATAGCTTCAACGGCTGCACACATTCCATTTCCCATGTACAGACTTAAAGCTCCATGTTTCAACTTCTTGCTTTCTCTAAGACCCTGCAAGGTATTACAGATATGAGTACCACAACCCATATCATATACCTAAGTCTTATTAGGAAAAGCATAGAGTTCTATAGTGAAGATACCTGAAGTACTAGCCATGCTAGCATTCTTCCTCTTCTTCAACTCAACTTGGTAGCACGGACAATTTCTCCTCTAATGACCCACCTCCTTGCAATGGTGGCAGACAGAGTCCTTTGTCGAATTATCTCTCTTAGGCGGCGGTGATATCTTGGGCTTGTGATCATAAGCAAGCTTATTCTTTACCTTGTCCTTACCCTTTGCCCCTCGCGGTTTTTTCTTGTCCTTATGGATCTTACCCTCCCTTATAGCTAACACGACGAGAGTTTCAGCCTTATTCGGAATACCTTTCTCATGGAGTTTTAGCATAGCATGCAATTCATCTATCGTCTTCCCTATGATATGCATGTTATAGTTCTGAACGAACTGATAACAGTCCTTGTTGAGAGAATTCAAAATAAGACTCGCACCAAGCTCATTTGGCATAACATAGCCTAGGCATTCTAGTGTGTCCAAGTAGCTCTTCATCTTCAAAAGATAGGAGCTTACTGACTGACCTTTCTCCTGTTTACAAGCGTGTAATGCTTTGACTATTTCAAACAATTCCTGTTTAGCTTGCTCTTCGAACATAGTTTTTAGTTCTTTCAGCATGTCATATGCATTGTATTTCTCCAAAGTCCTTTGTAGGTTTGGAGACATACTTGAGAGCAAAAGACATGCAACCTCTTGCTCAAGATTGACAGTCTCATAGTACTTGTCAATAGTGTCAGGGTCAGCAGTTTCAAGATTAGGAGCGGGTCCAGTAGGCTGTTCTACAAACTTTATCTTTTTCTCATACATGAGAACAATCCTTAGATTGCGATACCAGTTTGTAAAATTCAAACTAGTAAGTTTCTCCGCTAGGAGATCCGACCTGATAGTCGTGTTGTTTGTGTTTTGGGCAGCAACAACCATCTACAAAACAATCAAAAGTTTGGAAAATATTAGTATTTTCGATAATAATCTCTTATAAAATTAACTACCCATGTTTAGAAAAATTAAACAATTAATTTTATCAAGAGTCTAAGATCCAACTTGACATTTTACCATTAATGTAGTTGATCTACTAGAAATGGTAAACTCAAAAGGCAATCAACGTGTGATAATTGCAACATGTGCAACTCTTAGCCTTTATGAGGCACAAGGCATTATAATACGGAATTACAATGTCAAGTAGCATGTTTAACCCCGTCGTATGCCTCGGGTCGAAGTTATGAACAACCATACTCAATATAAGTCGTCCAATACAAATCCAGTAATTTTACAGTCTCAGGCCTGACCATACGATTGTTATATTACCTTGTTTGCAAATTTACCTAAAACTGTTTTAGAAGAAAAATACAACTCAAGTGATTTCATACTTAGATGGCAAATGACTTAATTTTAGGGTAGAATTTGATAAAAACAATGTTACCAAAATTTGTGTATAAGGAAGCATTCATACAACCTTATAACACTAGTTATTTTTAAAACCTTTCCATTTTCTTTTTAAAACTTTCTATGAATACAAATTCTTACATTTTATAAATCACATGCTATTTATAAAATTAGGGTTGCCATGTTTACAATATTTTCAAGTATAAGTGATCTTAATGCGGATAAGGTTAATTCCCCATAACGACTACGACATACTTAAAATATTTTTTAAAACCGTTTATGTAAAATTTGTGTATTTTTTCGTTGTTCCGTCGCGGGTTCCCTTGCGAAAACCACTAAACCCCTGCATTATAGAACGTTTGCAAGAAAATTACAAATTTACGTATATAGTCCATGATTTAGCAAAGTGTACGTATCAATATACACACAATAAGCATTTTAATCATGTACTTTTAGTCCATATTAATTTTAAAAATCATTTTTGCATAATTATATAAAAAAATGCCACTATATAAAACATGCAAAACATATTTACCAAATTTAATCATACTAAACAAGAATCATTTACGCAATTAAAGCATTAATTCAACAATGGTCTTCCCTACTTTTGCAATCAATCAAATAATTCACGTAATATTCTCATGCATACAAAATCACACGCATGCATACATATATATATTAAGCTTAATAACCATGGCTTACATGCATGTAATCCATGGTTGGCAATTTATTGCAAGATAAGTAAGCGACAATATATATAAAAAAAATTAAAACGCAAATATAATCATAATAAGCGAATTAAAAATCATGTAAAATATGTCCATATTACTATTTCCATGTTTATGTGACCAATTAGGGCAAATATTATTTCCCTAAATAATTTCCTAAAATAATTTTCACATAAAACAAGAAAATAATACATATATACAGGCGGTATTTTTTACATATTATTTACGTTTTTTATATAATTACTACGCTATATGAGATGGCTCGTGATGCCACTGTTGGAAATCGTTATCTAAATAACCTAATATTACATTAATATTAAACGAGCTACGCAGCGGATATAGATCGCATGCATATATATAATTAACCATAAAACAAAAATAAGTAAACATACCTTTAGCAACCAAGCTAGTGACGAATCGAAGACACTTCGAGTACACGCACGTGTGTAATAATGTGCGGACCAAACACTACTTTTAGTTACTAAAATAAATAAACTCTTACGTGTATCCACACTACACGTCAAATAATATCACCTCTACTTATATTTCACAGATTTATTTATAAGTTCGACATCACGTGGATAGTGCAAGACATAAGACACAAGTTTGGGAGATTCTACTTCTTCATCAAATTTGTTATACTCAGTTTTCTTCATCATTGATAACTACATAGAGCCTATAGAGTTCGAGATTCAAGAGATGGTAAACATATTGGTTTCAGGGGAAGCTTATTGATTAAATGTTTAACCATCTACATGCACCACTAAAGGGGAAGTGTTTACAAGTTGCATATCTACACAAGACCCCTATTAGATGATTACAAAAAGGGGAAGAAGACTACAAGAGATATGATTTGCAACTTATTATGTGTGGTGACATGTTCAAGAAGATCTTAAGTCAAGGGGAAGCATTGAAGATTATTTCATTCATGAAGATTGTTTTGTAATATCAAATAGGGGAAGATTGTTAGGATCTGAGATTTGATGATTACAAAACTAAATATGCAAAATTAAAGAAAGATGAAACAACAAGGACTTAATATGAAATATTAAGTTAGCTTTCTTTATAAGCTAGGTTTTCTTGTAAACCCTCTATATAAAGGGTCATATGCGTCTGGTTTAGAGCATCCATCATAGTTAGATCTCTCCAATGAGAGTCTAATAGTTAGTTAGTTTATGTATTAGTTAGTTTAGCCCCAAGGATCATTTGATCTTGGGGCAGTAGATCAATAAAGAAAACCTTGTGATAACATTGATGTTCTTATTTGTTATTCCGCTGTGCTTTATATAATTCAATGTTATTATTTCCTAGATGGGTAAAACGATCTAAGAAACCAACAATTAGGTTTCAACATCACCCGAATGCTAGTTCTTGACCAACGAACAATTGAACACAAGAAAAATTAAAATTGAAAAACCCTAAGGGTTGTTTGTTTCGTTCGACCAAGAGAGGGGAAAGAGAAGAGAGAGATTAGAATTATGAGCTCTAGGATCCTCCTTATATACTAGGTGAATTTAGGGTTTACCTAAAATACATAGCTTGGAGAAAAAGCTAACTCAAAAACCCAATCCAACCCCCTTTTGGGCTAGGCCGGTCGAACCAAGGGGAAACACCCCTTGGTGTTGAATTTTTGACTTTTCCACTATTTATGGTTAATTACATTTAATTACCTATTAATTAAAAAGCCTTTATAGTTAATTATTCATAACGAACTAATTAACGACCGTTAGTGTTCTTTCGTCAAATCATATATTAATATAAATAATAAATATACAAATATATTATTATAAATATTAATAGAATGATATCTAAGTGTAAACGTGTGTGACCTCGTAGGCCCACATATTTCCAGCTGTATAAATATCCGTATGACATGAGCATAAACCAACATCCTTAACCGTTTTCTCAAGTATCCTTTTTAAGGCTCTGTTGTATTTTTTGACTTGGCCACTGGTTTATGGATGATAGGTTGTAGCGAAGCGATGATGAACTCCATATCACTTTAATATTTTTTTCCATTTGTCTGTTACAAAATTGAGTACCTATGTCACTGATTAAAGCTTTCCGAATACCAAAACGAGAGAAAAGCTTTTTCAAGAAATTAGTTGCAACACGTGTGTCATTTGTGGGTAGAGATTCAGATTCCGCCCATTTGGACACGTAATCAATAGCAAAAGTAATATATTCAAACTTATGGGATTTAGGAAAAGATCACATGTCAACATCTATGTCAGTTTTGCACGAGAGTATGAGCTTCTTTGAAAATTTTTGGCCAATAGAAACCAGCATCTAAAACCTTTTTGGCGGTAGTGAAAGGACCATAGTGTCCCCAGTCGGGCCATGATAGCATTCATTAAGAATTTTTTGGGTCTCGAAATCGCAAACACATCTCCTAATCATCTCATCTGGGCACATCTTAAAGAGATGTGATTCATCCCAGAAATAATGCTTAAAGTCTGAGAGGAACTTGCATCATTGGGCATAAGGAAAAAAAGATCCTAATTGCTTCAAGTCTTGTAATTGGAGCAAATGTTTCATCATAGTCTATGCCTTCTTGTTGATTATAGCCTTGAGCTACAAGTCTTGCCTTATTTTTTGATGACAATGCCAGTTTTATCCTTTTTGTTTTTGAATACCTATTTCGAGCTAATTATGGTTTTTCCACAAGGTTCAGGAACCAGAGTCCAAACTTTGTTTCTGGAAAATTGATATAGTTCCTCTTGCATGGCATCAACCCATCCAGGATGCTTAAGTGCTTCAGAAACCTTTTAAGGTTCTTCTTCAGAGAGAAACTCTACAAATAGGCATTCATGAGCTGAAGCAGCACTAAGTTCCTTAGCTATGGACCTTGTAAGCATTCTAGCTCTTGGATTACCTATTATGTTAACCAGCTTAATATGTTTTTCTTTAGACCATCTGTCTTGAGGAGCTGGAGAGGCCATGGATAGGATGGATGAGGAAGGACCAGTTGGGATTGGAATTGCATTTGGTGTTGAAGTATCCTCTGTTGAAAAGGATAAAGGTTTAGTGATCTGAACATCTTTAGTGTTTGGGAGGTTATCAATCATATGATTATCATTGTTGTGATTTGAGTGTTCAAGTTGATCACCAGTTAAGATTTCATCAGCTTGAACAGGATGATCATTTTGATCATTTAGATCATTTTGATACATTTGATCAGCTTGATCATTTTGATCAAGGGAAGCATCAGCTTCAGTGACAATAGGTTCAGGTTTCTCATAGGGTTCTATGTACTGAACAACATTGATATCAACTTGATACCTTTGTGAAGGTTCATATGGATGAAGATATTCATCAGGTAGATATCTTTCTGATTCAGCAATATTGATATCATCAACTGAAGGTTTTGAAAATTGCATAGCTTCAGTGCTTTCATCAAATATGATGCAGTAAGTTTCTTGAGTTTGTTGTCTTCTTGTATTAAAAACCCTGATGGCTTTGGAAATAAGTAAATATCTAAGGAAATAACCATCATCAGCTTTTTCATCAAACTTGCCTAAATGATCTTTATGATTGTGGATGAAAATTGGACATCTAAAAACATGAAGGAAGTCAATGTTTAGAAGTATCCCACAAAATATTTCATAGGGGGTTTTGAGGTGTCTTTTAACAATAGTGGACATGTTTTGAGTGTAGCATGCAATGGCTACAGCTTTAGTTTGATATTGTTTTAAAAAGACAGATCTTGAAAGCATTGTTCTTGCAGCTTCTATGAGAGTTCTATTTTTCCTTTCAGCAACACTATTTTATTCAGGTGTGTAAGGGGAGGAAAAGTTTTGTGAAATCCCTTTTTCATCACAGAAGTTAACAAGAATACTATTTTTGAATTTAGTACCATTATCAGTCCTGGGTTGTTTGACTTTGATGTAATTTTTATTTCAACTCTTTTGATGAAGAAGATAATGGATTCAGGTGCATGGATTTTCTTTTTCAAGAAGTATACCCAAGTGTACCTTGAGTACTCATCAACAATGACAAGGGTATACTTTTCATGGTTAATGGACCTGGGAGTCACATGTACAAACAAGTCCATGTGAAGAAGATAAAGATATTTATTGATTGATGAGGTTTGCTTGGTTTTGAAACTGGCCCAGTGATGTTTTCCTTTTTCACATAATGGACATGGTTTGTTCTTTGAATAGACAAGAGAGGGAAGACCAAGAACAAGATTTTGTTTGGCCAGTTGGTTGATTGTTTTGAAGTTTAGATGAGCAAGTCTTTTATGCCATAGCCAATTTAGGCTTTCAGATGCTTTGGCAAAGACACAAGACTGTTGTAATGAAGAGGTCATGTCAAGAACATAGACATCTCTTACTCTGGGAGCAATCATTACAACTTCTTTGTTGGAACTAAAAATGATTCCCTTTTTCTCAACAAACTGAACAATATATTTAGCATCACACAGTTAGCTTATGCTAATTAGATTGTACTTGAGACCATTTACAAATGCTACTTTTGTAAAAACTATACCATTTTTGGAATATGTACACGTAAATTAATATATGTCCGGAAAATTTATTCGAGTCTACGGGGACGCACACATTAATACGTAAAACAATTAATAATAAATATATTAAATATAATATATTTAAGTGATAAAGCTTAACAAGCGTTAAATATTTATATAAGTATTTAAGGGAGTTATCTTAGTCATTAAATAAATTAAAGACTAATATATTGGATTTATAGAAAAGGAATGTGTGGGAATGTTTCCTTATTGACTTAGTCAATTAGTTTCCTTATCTCCAAGAGGAGTTGGAATTGCCTAACTTGAAATCCAAGTTGCATGCCTATATAAAGAGATCTAGGGGATCATTATTTAGATAACTTGAAAACCTCAATCCCTAAATCTCTCTTCGCCCTTTTCCTCTCCTTGCTCGATCGAACCAAATAAAACCTTTAGGGTTTTCGTTTCCTTTGTTTGACAAAAACCAAACAACCCTTTAGGGTTTTTGTGTTGATTGATTTAAGAGTCGAAGATGTTTGGTTTCCTTTATCCCTACTAGTACTAGCATACTTAGTTGTTTGCTATGAACATATTGTGTGTGTTGAAGTAGAGAGATCTACCTTTAGATCTTGGGTGGTTTTAGCGTGGTATTTATTATTATACACACGCGTATATTCAAGAAGGTGATTCGTTAATTTCTAAAAGGTACACGCTTCTTGATCTCTTTGTTAATTACTTATTCTATACGTTTTTATCTTTTTCGTTGCGTACTCGTGATTTAATTGGTCAATAGTTGTTAAAACCCAACAACCATTACATTTTATAGAACCATATCCTTTAGTGGTGCATGTAGAGTCATCTCCAAATACTACCTTAGGTCCTGGTTGTTCCACATATTTGTGCATGTATCTTTTGACACCATTCATATGCCTTGAGCATCTACTGTCCAGGTACCAGATGGGCTTCCTGATGTCACACTACACAAATAAGGTTAAAATGGTTAGTTTTGCTTAGAAATCAACCTCTTGGTGAGAGTCTTTGATCTAGTAGCATTTGATGATTCAACCCTTTTGGCTTGAAGTGTTTCACCTCTTTTGAACCACTCAATGTCATTGTGATTAGTTGTGGTATGAACATTGCTACCACAAGTTTTATAGCTTTTGGTGACTTGCTGAGGGTTTCCAGGTTTTATTCATCTTCTGAGAGAAATGATTCTATTGTGACCCTTTGTATCATGATCATAACTGCCACATATTTCACATGTGGGATAGTTAACACAATCATCAGATTGATGATCATTAAACCCATAATGTTTTTATGGTGGAAAGGGTTTTAGAGGTCTTGAGGTTTAAGATCTTGAATAAGATCCACCTTGACTTTTTAGATGCTGAGACATGTTCATTGAGCTCATGTATTCAGCATGATCACAAGTTTTGTGATCAGTTCTCTCATGTTTTTTACCAAATACTACATTGTAGCAGTTTTCTGAGAGACGATTGTTCATCCCATAAAGTCCACAACTCTTTTTGAATTGTGTTTTGTATTTTGTTTAGAGTGTGTTTTTGGAAACCTGTTGAGGTTTGTTATTTTTGGAGTAAGATGACTGATTATTGTTGATTTGTAATTTGAGATCATTTAGTTCTTTCATTACAATAGACAAAGGAATGTCATCTTTAGTTTTCACATTCTTCAATTTATCAGTAGGAGCTGAGTTCCCTTTGGAAGCTAAAATACTTTTGTTACCATTAGCAGAAGCTGAGGTTGGTTCATTTATGGTGATACCTTTTAATGTTTCAGTTTTGAATGTTGAATTTGACTTCAAGATTGACTTGATAGTCTTTGATCCAGATACATGTTCAACACTAGCCAACTTCTCTAGTGGAGGAAGAGGGGTGCTACAAACTGAAGATTCATTAGCTGAATCATAATCAATCGCTGAAGAGTCAGTGACAGTAACTGAAGGATCAACTACTTTCATTTGTGACTCAGCTGGAGGATTCTACCATTGTCATGATTAGGCAAATTAAATCCTTCAGCTTCAGATAACCAAGGTCTTTCAACACCTCGAATAGACACTTTTGTGTCATCGGCTGAAGATTTTCCAAAGACCAAGTCTTTTTGCCCAAAACTGGAGGGATCTTTAGTGAGTTGATCAACTCCCAAAATTCTTTTCTTTTGAGTGGAAATTTGTTCACTTATACACTGATTTACTTTGTTAGAACTGTTGATCCATGTTACAGTGATTTCTGTTAGCTCTTTTAGTTATTTTCTTATGTTTTGATTCTCTTTGAGAATTTTGGTGTTTACATGCTGCATTATCTAAAAATCAAGTTTTTCTTGTTTTAATACTAACAACTGTTCTTTGCATGTATTCAGCTCTTGAACAAGACATCTATGTTTTAACATAAGATTATTTCTTTGTTCTTCAACATAATTTAGATCAATGCACAAATAATCAATAAAAGTTTTCCTTTCATCATTATCTTCCATTTCAAGAAGAGTGTGCACCTTTCTCATGGAGATCTTTACCCATTCACCATTTCTGGCACTTTCTTTGCCAACAACAATATTTTCATCATCAGTAAGTGTCATGAGAACCTTCACTTCAACCATTTCATTATCATCTGATGACACGTCTTCTTCATCCCATTCTTAAGCTTCAGCAACAAGACCTTTGTTTTTTACCATTGATGATTTGGATGATGAAGCACTAGAACTGAGGAGGGCCAACCTAGCCTTGACTTTGTTATATTTGGCTTCAAAGTCTTTGGTTGGCCTTAATTCAGGTTTCTGTTAAGAGAAACTGAAGAATTTTGGTTGAGTGTTGTTTTGAAACGGTGATGAGTATGAGGGAACTGAAGTCTTAGAAAAACAATCTCTGGAAAAGTAACCTTTCTTTCCACATTTATGGCATATAGTTTCATTAATTTCCCTTGCACCACTGAACCTTTAAGACCCCTTTTTGAAGAACCTTTTAGACTTGGCCAAAAGAGCTCTTTCTTGATATTCCTCTTCAAGGTCATTCAAGTATTCTTGGCTGCTTGTATCCTCTTCATCATCGGGACTATCTTCAAAGTCCTGAACAATAGAGGTTGAGAAGAAAG
>BQNB010053205.1:16402-40128 GCA_026074375.1 Tanacetum coccineum
TGAGGCAAGAAAACCAGAAAATCTTGAGGCTGAAGATGTGGGAGGTATGCTGGTTGAGACTTTAAGGGAATCAGAAAATCCCAAGAAGGAAAAGTTGGAACTGCGTGCTAACGAAACACTATGTTTGAATAACAGAAGTTGGTTTCCATGCTATGGTGATCTAAGGACTTTGATTATGCATGAGTCCCACAAGTCAAAATATTTTGTTCATCCGGGTTCTGACAAGATGTACCAAGACATGAAAAGATTATATTGGTGGCCCAACATGAAAGCCGATATTGCCACTTATGTTAGCAAGTGTTTGACATGTCTAAAGGTTAAAGCTGAACACCAAAAACATCTGGTTTGTTGGTGCAACCTGAGATTCCTCAGTGGAAGTGGGACAATATCACCAAGCTCCCAAGGATATCAAGTGGTTATGATACCATTTGGGTAATTGTAGACTGACTTACCAAGTCTGTACACTTTTTACCAATGAGGGAAAATGACCCGATGGACAAATTGACAAGACTGTACATGAAATAGGTAGTCATGAGACATGGAATACCAGTCTCAATCATTTGTGACCGTGATGGTATATTTACATCACAGTTCTAGAGGTTGTTTCAGAAGGCTTTGGGTACTCGCTTAGATATGAGTACTGCTTACCATCCGTAGACTGATGGACAGAGGAAAAGAACCATTCAGACACTAGAAGATATGTTACGCGCTTGTGTGATAGACTTTAGAAATGGTTGGGATAGACTCTTAGCGCTAATTAAGTTCTCATACAACAATAGTTATCATACGAGCATTAAAGCTGCATCATTTGAGGCACTTTATGGTCGTAAGTGTCGTTCCTATGTTTGTTGGGCCGAAGTCGAAGACACTCAGCTTACCGGTCCAGAAATCATTCACGAGACAACCGAGAAAATCGTTCAAATCAAACAAAGAATTCACGCCGCTCGTGATCGACAAAAGAGTTACACTAATGTAAGGAGTAAGCCTTTGGAATTTCAAGTTGGAGACGAGGTTATGTTAAAAGTTTTGCCTTGAAAAGGGGTTATCCGTTTTGGCAAACGGGGGAAGTTGAACCCGAGGTATATTGGCCCTTTCAAGGTGTTGGAAAAAGTGGGAACCGTTGCTTACAGACTCGAACTTCCTCAACAACTAAGGAGAGTTCATAGCACGTTTTATGTATCCAATTTGAAGAAATGTTTATTCGACGAGCCGTTGGCAATTCCGTTGGATGAGATACACATTGATGATAAGCTTCATTTCGTTGAAGAACCAGTGGAGATTATGGATCGTTAAGTCAAGCGGTTAAATCAAAGCCGTATTCTGATTTTCAAGGTTCAATGGAACTCTAGGAGAGGTCCTGAGTTCACATAGGAATGTAAAGATTAATTCTGAAAGAAGTATCCGCATCTCTTCACAAAACTGCACCCTCGACAAGTGTCGAATCTTGAGCATTGTGGACAAGGATCCTTTAACAGTAGAAGACTGTAGCAATCCGTTATTTCAGGTCATTTTACGACACATATGGTGCCATTATTTATTTTTAGGGTTTTACACGTTTGCTTTTAATTTTCATCGTTTAGTTAAATCGCGTAAACTAAAAATCAACATTCAACGTAAACGGACATCAAACAAGTAAAAGTTTACGTCTAGCAAGTGTTATATAATTATTATGAGGATAATTTATAACTTTCCATATTATATTTTTATTGGTTACGTAAAGCGTCTACGTTTCACAATAAAATACATTTAGGCATACTCAGAAGTACCTATATCTATCTATACTCAAACAAATACCCACTTTTATACCCAATACAGAAAAATTAAATCATTCCCTACCTTATACACCCATTGGGCCGGATATATAAAGACTAAAACACCAAGACCATTTCAAATTTCACTTTCAAAGTAATAAGATACATGCTTAATTCATCCCCCCCTCTTAGAGAAGAGGAGAGCACCTTACACCTTTGTACCATTACCACTAAACCACTTCCTAACCCATTGTATTGTGTTGTGGTTTGTAGATATTTCTAGTATAAATAGGAGATCACTAGTAAGCCTTTCACACTCTTATTGCAAATAAAAATCAAACACAAAACTCTCTCTACTCCACACCATAACCCACGTCTCATATTCCCTTTTTAGGGTGTTCATAGTTTTGATTCTAGCAAAGATACAAGTGTACTAGTATTGTTATTAGTGACATCTAAGGTAGTTTAAAGTATTTTGAAAGCTTGGGTATTATTCTAGCAAGGGTTTAATCAAGAGGAAAAACTAGGGTTTTCTAGCCAGGGTCGAATTAAGGTTTGTTATTTGGAGATTGATTTTGTGTTCTCCATCTCCCTACACTCTTCTAAGGTCTTCATAAACCCAAACTTTTCAAAATTATTCATTTCATATTTTATATACTAGTTATTATGTTAATCACCACCTAGAGTTGTTTTGTGGATTTATAAAATATAAATGGGTATATATAAGATTTGAATTTATATGTTTATATAATGAATTGATGTTAAAAATATACTAGAACACAAGAACACACTTTATATAAGTGTTGGGAAATTTACAAATTTAGTTTATAAATTAATTTGTTAAAAGTTTAATTACAAAGTTTATCTACAAATTAATATGAGGACACTTTACTTAGATAAACATGATGGACACCATCTTGAGGACCCAAAATATGTAAGACATATGGTATAAATAAATTTAGAGGACTTGTACAAATTTAACTAAGTAATAAATTATAAAAACTAGTTTATAATTTTTATATAAATACGGACTATTTTAACCATTTTGTTGAGATTTAAATTTTTATATATTCTGGAAGTATTTTTATATAATATTACATTTCATAAGGAATCGAAGCATATAAAGAACTCGAAAAACAAAGCCATAACGAAGAAGTTATGATATTTACAAGATTACGATAATTAAATATATAAAAGTGTTTTTATAGAAGTAGTTTTATAAAAACTGGCACTGTTTGTAAAAATATATGCATATTTTATAATGATAGTACATGTTATGAGGATTCCAAGCATATAAGAAACTCAAAAAACAAAGCTATAACGAAGGAGATACGATTTTTGTAAGATTTAAAGTTATAAAAGTAAATTTATAAATTGTTTTAAATTTATAGTTTTGACACATATTTTTATAAAAACAGTGAGTATTTTATTTGCATAGTTTATCTCGTTACGATTCCATACATATAAAGAACACGCGAAACGGAGTTAAAATGAGCGAGTTATGAGTTTTTAAAGATTTCGGATAAATAGAAACTTTAAAACTAATTAATTTTTATAAATAATTTTCTGTAATTTTTATAAAAACAGACAATATGTTAGAAACTTAAATTGTGGTTTACGAGTATTTTCGAGTCCGTTTGGGCTATTAAAACCTTAAAAAATATTGTGGTATAATTTATATAATATTTATATACGTTTTTAACTTTATAAATATTATTTTATAAAACAATTAAACTATTTATATAATATCATTATATAATCAATAAAAATATTAAATCATGTATTATTAACAAATAATTAATGGTTGGAGAAAAATAATATTTTATTTTACGGATACATATACGTAGACATTTATTTAACAAATACGAGTTAAACATTGTTTTGACTTTTCAAATTAAACAAAAGCTATTAGGTGGTGGTGTAACTCTATAACTTATGATGTTGTATTTATATTAAATACATTATACTTATACGGCCTATAATTAATTAGGTTGCATTCGGACTTCTCGAGACATTTCACTTACTTGATTTATATAATCAACACATTCACTTGAGGTGAGTTCATAACCCCATTTTTATACGATTCCAATGATTTACAATTCTCGGGGTGAGAAACATGCATTGTTTTACATTTGAACGTAAGTACACTTTAAACAAATTACGAGTTTGCCTAAGTAGCTATAACCCACTATGCTCATGAATCATGAACTGTTAATTACTGGATTATAAGCGCGAATGTTATGAATAGATCTATTCGGAATTGACATCCCCGTTTGGGTGAGTAGCGCTCACTAGTTTCGGCGGTACCGAAACGACGAATGTATACCATGTCGGAACAATTTGGATGTTGCGGGTTGAACATCTACACGGGCACATTATTTGCATTAATTTGCATACATATATGTTGTAGCTTCAGTGTCATGAGCTTAGTGCATTTCGTAATTACATTTTGAGATATTGTATGTGTTACATGTCTTACACTTTAAAATCTTGTGGTCCTACTTTATACATTACTTAAACCTGTTCCAACTTTATGTTGACGTTTTAAAGCATGTTTCTCTCAGGTCAATAAGGCAAGAACAATGATACATTGGTGGTCATCATTTTGGAGTCACATTATTATAAAGATTTAAGTGCATTATATTTTGGAGTATTTGTTATGTATTAAAATCTTTACATTTTCAAGATGAACAAGTTAAACTTCAGGCTTTTGTAACAAACAAGTTTATTAAATCCAATGTATCATTTTTAAACGACTCATATAGAGGTCGTTCTCATATCATATGCTATTGATCTATGATGTAACACTCTCAGACCTTTTTCCGCTGCGACCCTATTTGGGGGTGTTACAGATTGGTATCTAGAGCCAAGGTTATAGAGAACCGGGTCAAATGTTTTGCTTGACCTATAACAATTTTCAAACATTGCATCATACAAAAGTTTTTCACGAGACATACATACACTATTTGTTTGCATTAGTTGGTTATACTAGATGCTTGCATGATCTATATACTTACTTATATTATATTACGTATATTACTATACATGACTTATATATTATACTTATATAAGTTTATTTTATTGTTACAACAATCATGTCTTCATCCACAGTTACTTACACATCTATATCTTCCGATTCAGACTTACCGCCATAGGGTTTTTATTTGATGGATCCAGCTGAGTTTGAGGCACCCACCTTCACCGGACTATGTGTCTGGCCCTAAGGAGCTAGAGTAGGAACCGCTTTCTCCAGACGATGTACCTGAGCCTAAGTACCCATAATACTTGGTACCATCTGACACTGAGGTACCTGCAGCCCTATCACCGGGCTATGTTGCTGTTGGGATTAAAAGACTTCATGATGATCTTGAAGTTACTGCTGCTAAGGTTTGTGTTACTGCTGCTAAGCTAAAGTTAGTGTTGTTCATTAACTCTAATGAAAAATATGCTAAGTAGTTAGTACTGATAGTTCATAGTTAATACTGCTAGTGTAACTTAGTACTGCTAGTGTATATTAGTACTGCTAGTTACTACTGCTAGTATATGTTAGTACTGTTGGTGAAGATTGAAGAAAATATTCTAAGTAGTTACTACTGCTTGTACACAGTTAATGCTGCTGGTGTATTTTTATCATAAAATAATCCAAAATCAGGATTTGCAAAACTGCGTGCTAGTTCCCTCCGGTTACACTGGCGATTCCCTTTTTGGGAAGGAACCGCCAGAATAAATTGAATGATGTCAAGTGGTGAAATAGTGATAAAAATGAAATTAAAAAAAGCTCATGATTTGAAAGTCAAATTAACAACAGTTATGTATAACGGAGCTCAATGGACCAAACGGACACCAAAAAGCCGACCTTGGGGGCGCTGCCCAAAAATCCCAATATCTGGGGACTAAATTCGTTATCTGCCCTAAGTTGAGGGATTGAGAGTGTAATTTACCCTAAAACCATCCCCATGCTAACTTACGCTTGGTATCGACCCGTGAACAGCAGCTCAGTTGATTTGGTTAAAAACGCACGGAAATAGCAGTGATGCTAAAATGAACCAGAGACAGTGACTTATCAAAACATAAACACACGCACAAATTTTGGTTCTAGCTGTCTTTGGAGATTTTCTAAGATTTGTGTTTTTGTCTTGCTTTGAATTTCGAGTCAGAAGAGAATCATCATACTATAGGAACAGGCCTTGTTTGGTCGTCACCATTTGTTATGCATGTCACCATTTTTATGTTGGTTGGAGTTTTCGAAATGTGCTAACCTTTTATTACAGTGACTGAAAAAATAAAAAAATACTTAATCTGTTCTTAAATAAGTGTTTGTAGCTAATGAAATTTTCTAAAACTTTATGCATGTTATATTGGGGGTTGGTTATTTGTACCCCCTAAAAAGCCATTGGTACCCCTTCTTCGTACCCTCCCTGTTTTTTCGGTTTTTTATTTTTTTTATTTTTTTCTAATTTTGTTTATGTTATAAAACTGTGAAACGCAGAATCTGGAATGAAAATAATAAAGTTTTTAACAAGTCAAAAGTATTAAACTGTCAAAAAATACGAAACATAAACTGATAAAAAAAATTGTGTTGCACTGTAAACAGAGAGAAAAAAGACCAAAAAGTACGGAACATCTGTACTTTTTGTTGGCCGAGAGGGTACCAATAATAGCACCCATTATATTGAGAGCACTAAGTATATTTATTCGTGTCGTCGTATTAGAGCTGTGAGGAAACTTGATGCCACCTCATCACCTTTTAGCATAACATCAAAATCTATCACAACATCGAAAATACCACTCTCTTATAACACCACATTTCTGGTGCGTCGTGCACCTCTAAACTAACTACTAAAACACAAATACAATACAAAAAAAGTGAAATAAAAGAGCACTTCGGCTGAGGACAGGACGACACGAGAAACAGTATGGAGTTGTTACCGTCCTTTACGGTCGCGTTTTGGGTGGGGACAAACTAGGCCTACAACGCATAGGACACTAACTCTTTGAAGTGTAATATTTGTTTTGTGACGGAGTCCGGATCAAAAAGAAAAAAAAAAAAACTCAAAATATGCCAGTATAAAAGATGTCCATGTTTAGTAAATTTACTTAAAACATGGGTATTTTATGACCTACACCTTTAAGAATTTGATGAAGATGAGTACATCAGTTACGGGAATCATGGGTATGTGTCTAGTACTCCGTTAACAGCTAGTTGAAAAAAGCTGAATTGGTTAAAGAAGTTGGTACTTAATATTTTAGAACAGAAAACACATAGTTTTGTAACTTTTGTAAAGTGTTTTATGTTTTGGGGTGAAATAAAAATGTTGTAACTTTAGTTACTGAAGAAGCCAAAAATACAAAACCCTAGAAATGGACTAAATAGTAAAAAAAATCTGGAAAGTTGACAGAAAAGTGAGGGAGGAGAGAAAACGGCAGTTGAATCAGATTTGTACAAACATAATAGTGATTCTGTTGTACTTTTTGGTAAAGTAAAAATAATTGTACGTCTTTTTATACTTCAACTAGAACACTGGTGAGCTTTTAATTGCGGAGTACTACTTAATTAATTAATTATTTTCCATCAAATCTTCTTTTATCACGCGTATATCTCTTACTAAATTATGGTGCATGTTACTTGGAATCATATGTTGTGATCCTACCAAAAATGTGACCAGTTCTTATGCGAAATGTTAAATTTTATTCAACCTGTGACTTGAACTATAAAAACATGACAACTGCTTTAGTTGCATTCACAACGTTTACTTGAGAGTTGCAGTAACTCCAAAAGTATTATATTATCACACCTCAAATAGCATAATAATATCCAAAGTATACTGCAAAAACTCTTTGTAGTCTGTTTGATAACTTATGATTTTATCAAGGTTCTTATCGATTGATATATTACTAAACGTTTTGTCAAATATCTCTTACCATGTAGCACACGTCACTAGTCATATTCAACCTAGTAACATGTGGTATATTTGTTTGAATCTTTTGACAAAGTTAATCATATCTGTAGCCCCTAAGGCTTTTATTTTAGTGGTAATTAATAACATAATTGACGGTCTATCGTTCTTTGTGGCACGCCAAAAACTCACCCAAGACTCGCTTTCCTTATCACACTCATCCTAGTCACATGCGTGTTACAAGGTTTTGTAGAGAACTCGATAATCTGAATGACCGAGTTGTGTGTATTGTATTATGAGTGTTTTGTGAGTTATATTTGTTTATAAGTGTAGTATATGTTGGTGATGAAGTCGGATGTAAAGATAAAAAAACTGATGTTGCACCAGGTGCTGATGATAAAGTTGGCTGTGATGCTCTCTTATCCGTTATCACCACTAGTCTAAACTCTCATTTATTAACTCATAAACTCTACAATAAAACACATGTCTCTAAGTCTTCCTTTATATGTTGGTGATGAAGTCGGATGTAAAGATAAAAAAACTGATGTTGCACCAGGTGCTGATGATAAAGTTGGCTGTGATGCTCTCTTATCTGTTATCACCACTAGTCTAAACTCTCATTTATTAACTCATAAACTCTACAATAAAACACATGTCTCTAAGTCTTCCTTTAACAAAGTTTATAAAAGTAAATGAGATATATAGTGGGAGTGATGATGGAAGAATTGACGGGAGTGAGTCGTCCAGATTTTGCGGGGTTATAGCCATTCTCGAATGAAGGAAGGAAAAAAACCAAGCAAGTGTGCAGGCAAAATAGAGACATTTCACCAACCATTAAACGTCCCCATCTCATCTCACTTTCTTTTCTAGCTAGATTCTTGTTATTTATGATTATTATGATTATCATACTTGGTTTACAACTAACTCAAATACAAATACAGACATGCATGTGAATACTCAATTTGATTTGAACCATGCATAACAAGGTTTCTTGACACATAGATGTATAGGTTGGTCGGCTGGTGTTACAAGCTAAGGTATTCGTTAATGTTCTCTTAGACGTACACTTGAGCATATTCTAAGTTACTTCTATTTAACGAGTGGCCTAGTGACAAAAAAGTTTGTAACTATCACTTTAAAATATGCGAGGTCTCAAGTTCAATAAATGCTAGGTGCAAACAACATTAAAGTGGTCACACCAACTTTCTGAAAAGAGAATGTTTTACATGGTTTGAGTTTGTGTGTGTTCAAAGCATATGTACATTGCTAGAAAAATAATTCCTATTTACAGAGATCAAAACAACATTAGCGTGTACATTGTTAAAAAAAGATAAGTGGGAAACGCTTTGAAGATGCCATATATAGGTTATACTAGAAAATAAATATGGTGGAAAAATTACCTTAGATTTATAAAGAGCTCAAAAATATATATTTTAAATATATACATTTTGTTGGGAATTAAAAGTCTTCATATTTAGTACTGTCAAGCCAAGAGTTAGTATATGCTCAGTTACAACTGCCTTAGTAATTACCAGTTAGTATTGTTAGAGTAAGCTAGTACTGCTTTTAGTACTAACTTAAAGGAATGTTGAAGGATTAAGGTCTGTTGGAAGATGAGATTAAGATTGCTAAAGTGATAAAGACGTGTCAAGTGATTTGTATTGACTTATTCAGTGTATATTCTATATAGTTAGAAAGATACGTATAAGATTAGAATTATAGAAGATTTGTAGTTATCTTGTAAATGACTCCTTAGTGTATAAAAGGAGATCCTATGTTATGATTTTGATATAGACGTTTTGATATATAGGTTCAAGGTTGTAAACCCTAGTACTACACAGAGTACTCGTATTATTGATAATAATAATATTGGAGCTTTTCAGTAATATCATTGTTTCATTACAGTTATGTTTCATTAATATTTCTTATAAGTATTAAAAGAGTAGAATTCCGCATACTTCTTTGTATATCACAAAGTTTTCTACATAGTTGTTTGATTAATCCAAGTAACTTAACATTTACAAGCGAATGATCGATCTTAAGTTGGGAACTCAACAAGTGGTATCAGAGCTTGTGATTCTGAAAAACTTTGATCCTAGAAGAAACTAACAGAAAAAACCTTTACTCACAAAAAAAGAGATGGATTAGTAAACTGCTCCATCACCACTACTACTGCCAAAAGTTGCCCATTCTCAACAGGAGTGAATATGATATGTTGAGGCTAAGGAATGAACAATACTTTCAAGTATTGGGACTATGCTCTATGGGTTTGTCATAGAGAATGAAACTCATTCAATCAGCAACACAACACACAACAACAATGCGTGATGGTACCTCAAACAGTCTCACAAAATACCGAGGTCCTTGTAAACTTACTGAAGAAAAGATTTTCAAAAAGAGAAATGATGTGAACGCAAGAAGTATGTTACTGATAACACTTCCTAATGAACATCTAATGACATTTAATCAGTATAAGGATGCTAAGACTTTGTTTGCTGCTATACAAACAAGATTTAGTGGTAATGAAGCCACAAAGAAGACTCAGAAGACTCTTCTAAAGCAAATGTATGAGAACTTTAGTGCTCCAAGCACAGAGTCTCTTGACTCTATTTTTAACAGGCTTTAGAAGATTGTAAGTCAGCTGGCTGTCTTGGGTGAAAATATTACACAATAAGATCTCAATTTAAATTTTTTAAGAAGTCTGCCTTCTGAGTGGAATACTCATATTGTGGTCTGGAGAAATAAACCCGATCTAGACACAATGAGCTTTGATGATCTTTACAACAATTTCAAGATTGTTGAACAAGAGGTTAAAAGAACTGCAAGCTCAAACTCAAGCTCAAGTTCTCAGAACATGGATTTTATGTCATCTTCTAGTAGTACTAATGAAGTTAATACTGCTTATAGAGTTAGTACTGATAACACTCAAGTTAGCCCTACTAGCACTCAATTTAGCACTGCTAGCACTCAAGTTAGTACTGCTAACTTAAGTGATGCCACTGTTTATGCATTTTTGGCCAATCAACCAAACGGTTATCAACTTGTACATGAGGACCTTGAACAAATCCGTGAAGATGACTTAGAAGAGATGGATTTGAAGTGGCAGTTAGTATTGCTGAGCATGAGGACAAGAAGCTTTTTTCCAGAATACTAGTAGAAAGATCATTATCAATGGGATTGACACAACTAGATATGACAAGTCCAAGATGGAGTGTTTCAACTGTCACAAGATGTGACACTTTGTAAGGGAGTGCAGAGGACCTAGGAACCAAGATAGCAGGAACAGGAATCAAGACAGCTCTAGAAAGACTATAAATGTGGAAGAAACTTCTTCTAAAGCCATGGTGGCTATTGATGGATCTGGTTTTACTTGGACTTGAGCTATATGGAAGTTGTAGATAGTAATTCAAATGGATCTCTATGGCTTTTTCAGGACTCCTGAGGTAAATATTGTCAAAACTGTCAAAAACTGTCTAAATAAGCTTTAATCTCTTATAAAACTCATCTTGTTGATCTGAGATTGGTTGTTTTACAAATCTTGATTTCATTTTAGCTACATTTATATAGAAGGTTAAAATCTGTTTAAGACGCATACTTGTCTTTTTCATATAAGAATGTGGTTTTTTTTTTGTGAGAAACTTGCTGTCTTATTTGTGAATAGAAGTTTTCTCTTATAAAGAATCAATTATTTGTATGATTAAAGTGTACTTTGAAATAGCTTAAACAAGAAAAAGAAAGCAATCAACTTAAAATTGAAAATTTTGATAATGCTTCTAAGAGTCTAGTCAAATTAATAGGGAGTCAGATAACTGATAAAAGTAGAAAGGGTGTAGGGTTTGTAAGCTATAATGCTGTTCCACCTCCCCATACAAGGTTATTTTCACCCCCAACGCTTGATTTGTCCAACTCTGGTCTAGAGGAGTTTCAACAGCCTGAGTTTGAAGGATATGGACCTAAGACTAGTAAGAGTGTTAGTGAAGATATTTCTAATGAGGTTAGGGAATCTCCTGATGCCCCATTGGTTGAGGAGTTGGTGTCAGATGATAAGATAGAGAAGAAAACTGTTTTTCCTACTGTTGCTAAGATATAATTTGTTAGACCTAAACATCAAGAAAAACCAGTTAGGAAACCAGTTAAGTATGCTGAAATGTACAGGTCACAAAGTCCGAGGGAAAATCAAAGAAACTGGAATAATCAAAAGTCCCAACAGCTAGGAAGTGACTTTGTAATGTACAATAAAGCTTGTTTTGTCTGTGAAAGTTTTGACCATGTACAGGCTGACTTTAATTACCATCAAAGGGAAATGGTGGTATCTGGGAATAATTATACAAGGGTGAATTACAATTATTCTGCTAAAAAAGGCTTACCCTAGTGCTCACAGGAACATGGTTCTAAGAGCTGTTTTAATGAAAACTGGCCTAAGATCACTTAATACTGCTAGGCCTGTTAATACCGCTCATCCTAAAACTACAATTTATAGTGCAAGACCAATATCACATTTTTCTAAATCAACACAATCAATTGTAAAGAGGCCTTATCAAATAAGAACATCATTAACTAACAAAAATTTTAGCCAAAAAGTTAATATTGCTAAGGGAAAATTTTATACTGCTAGGCCAAATTCAGCAGTAGTGAATGCTGTTAGGGCAAATCAGGTTAATGCTGTTAAGGCCTCATCATGTTGGGTTTGGAGATCTACCAAACTTAATAGTGCATCAATTACTTTGAAGAAACATAATTATGTTGATGCACAAGGTAGATCCAAGTCAGTGATGGCTTGGGTCCCCAAAGGAAACTAATTTCCTTATTTTTATGTGCAGGGTCATCCACAAAAAGAAGAATCAAGGCTATTGTTGAACAGTGGAATGCTCTAGGCACATAATAGGGAACATGTCCTATCTCTCAGACTTCAAGAATTGATGTGAGGATATGTCTTTCCTTTGAGGGATGGAGAAAGATGAGGGAAAATACTGGTAAGGAACTCTTAAAACTGGTAAGCGTGATTTGAGGACGTGTACTTTTGTCAAGGAGTTACATGTTTAACCATTTTTTAGTTTTCACAGATGTGCTGACAAAAAGAACAGTGTTCTGTTACTAAACATGGATGTTTTGTTAAAAGAAC
Source organism: Tanacetum coccineum (assembly GCA_026074375.1). Lineage (NCBI taxonomy): Eukaryota > Viridiplantae > Streptophyta > Magnoliopsida > Asterales > Asteraceae > Tanacetum > Tanacetum coccineum. Next base: position 29,173 of record BQNB010053205.1, read on the forward strand.
ATGCTTTGGAGGGTGTTTTCTGGTTTGGACTAACTCTTGCAGGGATAAGCAAGGTTAGTTATGGTTTGGATTTGGTGATACCAATTGTGGAGTTTGTTAGAGGAAAAGCTGCTGATTAATGATAGAGAGGATTTAGGGATAACTTGTCAAGGGTTAATGCTAAGTTTACACATGAGTTGGAAAGTCCTTTAAAATATTTTTCTTTGAAATCAACCTTTGTCGCCAAGTGAAGCCTTAATGATAGCTTTGGGCATAGGCTATACTAAACACGAATTGATGGCTTTTAGTTAGTCAGATAGTAACTGATCTAACTCACTCTTTACCATTCTATCATTTGCATATTGTGTTAGTCTACGGATATCTGGTTAGTGATTAGCAGATGCAAATGTGAATTAATAATTTATGTTAGTAGGTTCCATGTAAACTTCCGTTTTTTTTGGTCCTTTTACGACGTCATCTATTTTACTAATTATAAATTATTTTTTCCTCTCGTACGCGTTTACTTTTAATTCTTATTATATATAGTTAAATCGCGTAAACTAAAAATCAACAATTAGCGTAAACGGACACCAAACGAATTAAAGTTTTCGTCAAACAAGCAATATATTATTTTTACGAAAGTAATAATCAACTTTTTATATTTTATTTTTATTGGTTGCGTAAAACGTTTACGTTTCGCAATTAAATACATTTAGGCATACCCGGAAGCACCAAAACTTTTCTACGCTTCAACAAATACCCACTTTTATACCCAATACATAAAAATTACAAATATCTTACCTATATACATACATGGCCGGTTATAGATAGAAAAACCAAAAAAAAATCTAGTTTAGAAACATGATCCTTGAAATCATGGGATGATTCCTAGTTTAGGGGACATAGAGCTCATTTCTTCCAAGTATTGACCAAGACCTCCTTAAGACCCTCATTGTGTCTTGGACTAGTCAAGATGATATATAATGCCTTAGACTTGATACATAACACATACTTGCTCATTTCCTTAAGTGAAAATTTTCATCTTTTCTCTCTTTCTTTTGGCAAAACCTACGGCTCAAAAAGTCCATCCCACACAAATGATACAAATTTTTCTACCACTTATGCAAGCATACACACAACATATCTAAGACCTACTAAGATGGTTTGAAGGTTAGGTTAAGTATTTTCAAGTGTTGAAGCAAAGAAAGTGAAATTAGGGTTTCTTGGGAAATTAAGGTTTCTAATATTGCAAGCTTGGTTTAAAAATCTAAACAAGGGTTTAGATTATATTTCTCATCATCATTCATCACTATAAGGTTATCTATAAACCTTTATGTTCTTTAATTTTCATCATTTTTTTATGTGTTTTACATGGTTCTATTTAACTAATCACCATTTAGGGTTTTAAACATGATTAATGGTTAACTTACTTGTGATTATGATTTTGTACACTTTTTCATATTGTGATGCATCGAAACAAGGTTTTGGTGTGGTGATGATGCCCAGGGGTCCAATAGTTATAGCATATGCGTCAAGACTGTTCATGAAGCAATGCGATAAATTAAACTCAACCCATAACCTGGAATTAGGTGCGGTGGTGTTCGCTCTTTTAAAATATGGGAGGACATTCATCTTGATAGGACGAAAAGTGTTACTAACTGACCACTAAGAGTCTCCAGTACATATTTTGACCAGAAGATTTTGAATATGAGCTAAGGAGGTAGATCGAACTGCTTAGTGATTATGAATGTGAGATCAAATACCACCCAGACAAGGCAAATATAGTGGCAGATGTTTGAGCAGAAAGAAGACTCAAGCCAAGACGAGTACGTGCTATTGAGTATTTACTATTTTCATTCTGGACTTAAGACTAGATTTTGGAAGCGCAGAAACGAAGCTTCAAGGATCTCAAAAAGCCCTAGCTGAATGGTACGAGGATTGGAAACACACTTTTGAGCAACGAGATTAACTGCGAAAATTTACTTCTTTGATCGTATCTGGATTCCATCGGTTGGTAATGTAAGGAAATTAATCATGGATGAAACTCATACATCTAGATATTTAGTACATCTAGGTGCAGATAAGATGTACTATGATCTGAGAGACTTGTATTGGTGGCCTGGTATGAAGAGATACATTGTTGAGTACGTTAGCAGATGTCTTACGTGCTCTAAGATTAAAGCCGAACATCAAAAACCCTTAGGATTTCTTCAGCAACCAGAAATTCCTGAGTGGAAATGGGAAAAGTTAACTATCGACTTTATCACAAAGTTGCCTAAAAGTAGCAGTGGGCATGATACGATTTAGGTCGTTATGGATAGATTGACCAAGTAGGCTCACTTCCTACCTATTCGTGAAGACTACAAAACAGAGAAGCTGGCAAAGATTTATGTCAACGAGATTGTAGCGAGACATGGTGTACCAGTGTCAATCATTTCAGACCGTGATGGTCGATTCACGTCACACTTATGGCAAGCTCTTCAGGAAGTGTTGGGTACAAGATAGACATGGTGTATGGCTTACACGCCTCAGACCGTTCGGACAAATGTGAGCGTATACTATTCAGCTCTCGGAGGGATATGCTTCGCTGCTTGTGTTTTGGATTTTGTGGCAGTTCCGGGTCACTCATCTTCATTGATTGAGTTTTCCTATAATAACAGTTACCACACAAGCATTAAGTGCGCACCATTCGAGGCTATGTACGGGCGGAAATGTAGATCCCTCGTGATATAGACTGAAGTTGGAGAAAGTCAGCTTATTGGACCAGAAATTGTGTAAGAAACAACAGAAAAAGATTTGTTCAAACTTTAGCGAAAGATTGGAAAACGGCTAGGGTGTCGCCAGAAAAGCTATGCTGTTAAGAGGCGGTTAAACCTCTGGAATTCCAAGTTGGAGACGAGTGTTACTTAAGGTTTCTCCATGGAGGGTGAGTGTCGATTTGTGTAAGAAAGGAAAGCTAGCAACACGATATGTGGGACCATTTGAAATCGTATTAGAGTGTGTTGGACGGTGGGCTCTTTCGGCTGACAGTTAACCTAAGAGCTAAGCTGTATCCACGAAAACGTTTCATTGTGTCAAACTCAAGGAAAATGCTTGGCTTGAACCAGTGTTCAGGTGCCTCGGGCAAGAGACCGAGATTGATGAAAATCTACGATTTGTCGAAGAGCCTATTGAGATCGTAGAACGAGATGTGAAAAAGCTAAAGCGAAGAAGAATTCCATTGGTCAAAGTTCGTTGGAACTCTCGGCAAGGAGCTGAGTATACTTGGGAACGTGAAGACCAATTCCGGAAGAAATATCCGAACCTTTTCTCTGAACCCGTCCCTTCTTCAGGTGTTGCAACCTGAGCCTTGAGGACAAGGCTCTTCTAACCGGAGGAGACTGTAACATTCCGTATTTTCAGGTCATTTTATGACGCCATTTATTTCGTCATAATTTCACCATTTATTTTATTTTAGTTTCGTACGCGCTTACTTTTAATTCTTATTATATAATTAAATCGCGTAAACTAAAAATCAACAATTAACGTAACAGACACCAAACGAATTAAAGTTTTCGTCAAACAAGCAATATATTATTTTTACAAAAGTAATAATCAACTTTTTTATATTTTATTTTTATTGGATACGTAAAACGTTTACGTTTCACGATTAAATACATTTAGGTATACCCGGAAGCACCAAAACTTTTCTACGCTTCAACAAATACCCACTTTTATACCCAATACTTAAAATTAACTCAAAAACCATCCCATGTATACCATAGGGCCGTTTGGTATGTAGTAAACTCAAAGAGATATTCAAACTTGCAAACAATGTTCCTTAAGACCATGAAACTTGTCCTACACTTGCAAGACATTGACCAAAGACTCCACAATTCACTCATCTTGTTCCTTGACCAACTAGGTACATCTTTGACTAGTTATATGAATATATAATACTTTAGCTAGTGAGATACACACACATTTCTCATATTTAAGGTGTAAAAACACAAAAATCTCTCCTCCCTCCCCCTCTATAGCTCACGGCATCAAACACCCTCCCAACTAAATCCATACAAAATTTTATACAACCTATACACACCTACACACACCATTCATAAGATATTCTAAGAGGTTTCCAAGCATTGGTTAACCATATTCAAGTGTTAATCAAGAAAAGAAAGGTTATGGTTTATTTGGAAAAGTTAGGGTTTCATATTGTGCAAGCTTGGGTTTAAAGGCTAAACAAGGGTTTAGCACCTATTTTTCATCATCATCATACACCATAAGGTCATCTAGAACCCTCTATGTTCTTTTAATATTCATTTTATGCATATGTTAGTTCTATTGTAGCTTGAATCACCATGTAGGATTTTAACATTTTAAAAGTGGATTTTCCTTATAAACATGATTTATTGAATTTGTACACATGTTATATGGATGGTATGATTGAGTTTACAAAAAGGTGTAAGACTTGTACACTCCATGGTATATTATTAAATAGAGTATGTATAAACTAGATGATAATAAATGTTCCTTATTGAAATTTAGTTAAGGGTTAACAGTGTTAATATGGACCTGGGTAAATTGGACACAAATGACAATTATAGATAAGATAAATTCTAATGACTCTTATAATTATAGAACATATATGACAAATAGAAATATAAAGACTTTGGTAGATTACAAAGTGGATAAGTATAACAACAAAGTTATATATATACTTAGTAAAGTCAATCAAACATTCTGTCCAAAAAGTGTATAAAAATATATTTATTTTATATTTTTATAAGATAATACATCTCAAGACGATTCCGAAAAGGTAAGAAACTTGTCAAACGGATTAATAACGAAAAAGTTACGGCAAAAACAAGTTATACGATAAATAAACGGATTTGTAAAAGAATAAACGGATTTATAAAAGAATTTTTATAAAAACTTTTTATAAAAATTATTCAAACAGCAAGTTTGATATTTTTAACAAATAATACATATTTTTAGGATTCCAAAATGATAAGAATCGTAATTTTTCAATTAATAACGAACGAGTTATGAATTTCGCGAGTTTACGACAATTAATACTTTTATAAAACTATTTTTATAAAAGTTACTATTCATGACAGAAAGTTATATTTTTGTAAACCTCATAAAATTATAGAACTTTCAATAACGAGAACGTCCTCGAAAGAATCGTTAAAAACGGAGCTATAACGAATAAAATACGACATTTACGGGTTTTACGACAACAAATACGATTTAAATAAAACTCACGTCTGATGTGAACAGTAAAAGTTACTGTTCACCAGAGGGTCAAAATATGGAAAATGTCAAATTATGATAACTCGTCCTAATACGAAAAGATGGGCATAAGAAACGTCAAAATCGGGCTTAAAACGCAAAAGTTATGCTAGTTTTACTAAAACGGTAATTATAAACGTTTTAACTTATTAAACACAATTTTACCAAAACCATTAGTTGGTGATTGAGCTATATAGAATTATATGTGGTTATCAAAGTACTATATTACTAGGGAGTTTCATAATGAGGCCTCTTCGGGGTGGCGTATCGACGAGTTGTTGGATTTACGATTTAAAGTGTCCTAGCTCCTCATACGTTCACTACACGACCTCTTAATTATGATAGCCCGAACGATAGTATGATGAGCTATACGACCTATAAATAATCAAAGTGTTTAGTACTTATACGACCTATATTGGATTAGGTTGCCTTCGGATTCCTTCGTGACGCATTTTCTATTTTGAATACTTGTTGATTTCCATTCACTCAAGGTGAGTTCATAGTCTCGCATTTCAATCTTTTCAATGTTTTATAAACCCGCGAGGGGAATACATGCTCGTTTTACTAAGTGAACTTATTGATTTCTACTACGTAAGCGTTACATGATTATTTTTACTAAAGCTTGATTTGTTTACTACATGATTTGAGATCGTGAATACCTATATTTGAAACCGTGAATTTTAGACATGATTGTTTTACTACGGACACAAGTGTTTACAAAGTGTATGCTATCCAGATTACTGCCTGAATATTATTGCTAAGTTACCTTATTGCCGTGAAGTCCCTACTTATCATGAACCGTTAATTGCTATTGTAGTAAGCGCGAGTGTTGTGGATAGATCTATCGGGATTGACAATCCCCACCTTACTTGGGTCACTAGTTTGATCGGGTGCATTTAACATTGAGAGGTGTTAGGTTGTTGGCAAGCATCCTATATTCTGATTGGGGCACAAATCTAGTTAAGGCTTCGGGGTCATGAGCTTAGTGCAATAATACCTGTTATATATTTAGACTTGGTGAATGTGTTTCCCTTGTCTACCTTACTTGTTTTGGACTTCGGAATATGTACTTAGTCCAAAATTACTTCGATCTTGTGGTCCACTACTGAACATTACTAGATTTATTAAATCACTTCTTGGATTTTGGAAATAACACTTTGAAATGCCGTAACGCTTCTTTTCTTACTGCAATATTTCTTAAATTATTTCAACACTGATTTTACTTAAACCTATGAATTCACCAACATTATTGTTGACGTTTTTACATGTATTTTCTCAGGTTATTATTTGCTAGTGGAGCATTGTGAGCATTTGAGTAGCGCGGATATGTTTTTGAAGGCTTAATAACTTGTATATCATTCGACAAACGTTAAAAAAATGTTTCTATTGCATTATAAATGGGATCCTTTGTAAACTCTGATTTTAATATAACGAATGTGAAATTTATTTAAACGTCTCTTTTGAGGTCGTTTTCTGTGACTTGTACGTATGGACTATGAAGTCGCACCCTAATGTTACTATTCCGCCGCCGTTCGATTTTGGGGGTGTGACAGATTGGTATCAGAGCTAAATTCATAGAGAACTAGGTCGTTTTCAAAACCTAGACTATGACCATGTTTTTCAAAATATAGAGTCTCTCCTTGTTTTATCCGATATCCGCGCGCGCTTGCTCCCAGGTAACTTATAAGCTCTCTTTTGCATCCCTACTACTATTACATGGATAATGAGTATTTAATACTAGACTATGATTTCGTTCTCTTACGTCTATCATATGACTTCTTACTATTTAGCTTATATCGGTCATATATATAAATATTGACCACTTCGATTATTGCGTACTTCCTGATTTCTCATTTGCTTTCTTGAGCACCAATACTGGTATTATATGAGAATACCCATATATATATGAGCTACTTTCTTTTTCTCTTACACGATACCATCATTCATTTATGCCATGAGGCTTTTCATTTCGCCAATGTTACTTTAAATCTCTATCTTAGTTATACAAGTCACTCTCTCAAATCTCATAAAAACATAACACTATTTTGACAAAATGAGCATTGCATCGTTAGTCCTCAAATATACATAACTTGATCACCTATGTATAATTCAGGAAGAACCATGCCCATGCTGAGAGTAGTCACATTAAAACCTACACCTCTTTATCAACACAAATCCGGAAGAAATTTCCACATCTCTTCTCTGAACCCGTACCTTCTTCAGGTGTTGCAACCTGAGCCTTGAGGACAAGGCTCATTTAACGGGGAAGGACTGTAACAACTCGTATTTTTGATCAACGAACGACGTCATATATTTTACTAAGTTTTTTTTTCTCTCCTTAGGATAATTCGCTATCAAATTTGCTCGGCATTAGGGAAATTACTAAATCACATATTCAACGTTGACACAATGCCATAGAACTTAGTATTGGTAATGCCATCATAGGTATGAAATCCGTCACCTAGAGAGGAGAATGTTATAACTAACGCTTTAAAAGCTGAGGGAACAAATAGCCCACTATGAGCCGCAGCTATGGGTCCCCACAATAAATATTAAAACCAACATCACAATCTTGAAACACCCAAGTTAAATCAAATTTAGAAGGAAATCAAAAAGATTACCAAGCTAGGCTCTACGACACAATCAACTGACCTCACCAATAACAAAGAAGAACCCCAAAAACAAACACAAAAAACTACAATAACCCAAAGACACATAAACACACATCACCAACACTCTTAAATGCCACAACGACACCGTTATTATCTTAGATCAAAACTACCTAAGTAGAGGGAACACACAAAAAGAAATATAACAAGTACTACACTTTTCACACACACAAACTCTCTCCCCTAACCATAGATCTGTCCTTCAAGAATAGATCCACAGCCAAATAGCAAGGATAATGACCTGCACGAGAAACCGCTAGAACCATTGCCAAATAACTGAAATCCTTCTTCGTAATGGAAGTAGGGCAAGATAATGCCGCGTAGTGATGCTATCGCGGTCGCCATCGCCAAGATCGTGATAATGTGCAACATTTTTAAGGATTGGATAAGAGAAAATGTAAGTGAAAGATTAAGTGTTGTATGGAGAAATGGAGGAGAAAAATTTTTATAAAAAGGGGAAAAGTAACCGTTGGGGGTTACTGTTCACCGACCGTTGGGGGCACTGTTCATATAAAAAAAATATTTAATAATAGTAATAATAATAATAATTATCTACACCTCTTCATCAACATTATTCCGGAAGAAATATCCGCATCTTTTTCTCCGAACCCGTACCTTCCTCAAGTGCCGCAACTTGAGCCTTGAGGACAAGGCTCTTTTAACCGGAGGAGACTGTAACATTTCATATTTTCAGGTCATTTACGACGCTATTTAAATTCACTATTTATTTTATTTTCTCGTACGCGTTCGCTTTTAATTTTAATCGATAAGCTAAATCGCGTAAGCTAAAAATTAGCATTCAATGTAAACGGGCATCAAACGATTAAACGTTTACATCAAGCAAGGGTTAAGTAATTATTTTGAGAATAATTATTAACTTTGTTCATTTTATTTTTATCGGATACGTAAAGTGTATACGTTTCGCGATAAATTGCGTTTAGGCACTCCCGGAACCACCAAAACTTTTCTACGCTTCAACAAATACCCACTTTTATACCCAATACATAAAGTTTACTCAAATATATCATATGCATCTCTTATATGCCGAAATTATAGCCCTTTATACAAGAAAAATAAGACAACTCTTCCACTTTGGTCAATGTACAACTTAACTCATTAATGTCTAGCCATAACTTGTCTATTTGACCAAAGACTATGACCAAGACCCATCCCTAATGACCTTACCATGTTCCTTGACTAACTATTGCAATCTTTTTGACCATTGAATCTTATAAGTGCAAGTAACTAATGAAAGACATCTCATAACTCTTATACACTTAGCAAAAATCAAACAAAACTCTTCCCTTTTCTCTCTTGGAAGCTACGGCAAAAACACCCCCCCTTTAACAAATCCATATCAATTTTTCTACAAGCTATACACTTCTATATACATCCATCCTAAGACATTCTAAGGTGTTTCCAACCATTGAATCACAATTTCCAAGTATTACTCAAGTAAAAGAAAGTTAGGGTTTTCATTTGGAAACTAGGGTTTCTTGGTTATAATCTTGGGTTTAAAGTCTAAACAAGGGTTTAGCACTTATTTTCATCATCCTACATCATCTCATTAAGTATATCATACTAAAAAGGATGAGAAAATATTGTATTAAGTTATTTTGGTGTAAAAATGATTGTAGGTTAATTAGGGTTTATAAAAGTTTCTTAATATGATTCAAGTAAAAGAAATACAAATGACATGTTAAGGTTAATTATGGACCTATAGTAATGTTATATGATCATTAAAATAAGGATATAACAAGATAAGAAGACTTGTATACTTATGGTTATTATGTAAAAAGTATAAAGTGGTAAAACATAAAAACTAGGTCAAAAATAGACTTATGAATGTTATTTAAACATTCTGTCCAAAAGTGTTATAAAAATATACTTATTTTATATTTTTATAAGATAATACATTTCACGACGATTCCGAAAAGGTAAGAAACTTGTCAAACGGATTAATAACGAAAAAGTTACGTTAAAAACGAGTTATACGTTAATTAAACGGAGTTTATAAAATGACTTTTATAAAACTTATATCAAACAGCTAGTTTGATATTTTTAACAAATAATACATATTTTTAGGATTCCAAAATGATAAGAATCGTAATTTTTCAATTAATAACGAATGAGTTATGAATTTCGCGAGTTTACGACAATTAATACTTTTATAAAACTATTTTTATAAAAGTTACTATTCATGACAGAAAGTTATATTTTTGTAAACCTCATAAAATTATAGAACTTTCAAAAACGAGAACGTCCTCGAAAGAATCGTTAAAAACGGAGCTATAACGAATAAAATACGACATTTACGGGTTTTACGACAACAAATACGATTTAAATAAAAGTCACGTCTGATGTGAACAGTAAAAGTTACTGTTCACCAGAGGGTCAAAATATTGAAAATGTCAAATTATGATAACTCGTCCTAATACGAAAAGATGGGCATAAGAAACGTCAAAATCGGGCTTAAAACGCAAAAGTTATGCTAGTTTTACTAAAACGGTAATTATAAACGTTTTAACTTATTAAACGTAATTTTACCAAAACCATTAGTTGGTGATTGAACTATATAGAATTATATGTGGTTATCAAAGTACTATATTACTAGGGAGTTTCATAATGAGGCCTCTTCGGGGTGGCGTATCGACGAGTTGCTGGATTTACGACTTAAAGTATACTAGCTTGATTCATTCGAAAGCACTAGTCAAATTTATATATATATAGTATTAATCCCGTTAAAATTCTTTCCAAATTACTTCTCAATCAAGAGAAATAAAAGGATAAAAATCTCACTAAAGAAAACACAATATGTATATTTTTAACCGGGAAGTATTTCTTCTCGGGTCGTTTCCCAACGAAGTCGTGAATTGAGATTCAGGAATAATTCGGATTCGAGTTAAGAATAATAAAGGATTTTTGACTTTTGAATTACACTACGAATTGTAATAGCAAAATATAAAAACAATTAACTAGCATGGAATTTGAATGCACGAAAATTAAAAACGTGAGCTAAAACTGAAATTTA
>BQNB010053206.1:0-40128 GCA_026074375.1 Tanacetum coccineum
TAACGGTAAATTTGCAAACTTGCAGTACATGACTTTTACTTAACGAAAAGAGAATCTAATTTTTCTTACGAGTTGTCACAATTTATCACCTATTTAAAGATGAAGTAGAATTATTTGGGTTTGTGTTTTATCATATCTCAAATGGCTTACAACGTATAGAGATAACTTGTTTGTTCTTAGAAACGATGTGACGAAGACTTGACAAATCTAGCAAAGGTGTGTGATCTAACTTATGGTGCTCAATGCTCACATTTGCTATCACTTGGTATATGTCTCATAAAAAGATGAGGATAATGGTCAAGAGATTACGGTGTACTTTTATTTCACACATTTATTTATAAGTTTGACGTCACGTGGATAGTACAAGATATAAGATACAAGTTTGGGTTGTTCTACTTCAGCATCAAATTGGTAATACTTAGTTTTCTTCATCAGTAATCATTACATAGAGCCTACATTCAAGAAATGGTTAACATATGGGTTTTAGGGGAAGCTTAATGTTAAAATGTTTAACCATTTATATGCTACATCAGGGTGAAGGTTTTTACTATTGCTAGTTATTATTACTACTACTAGTTTAAGTTTCTACTGCTCAAGTTCATTTATCTTAAGGCGCGTCATGGAGGGTAATTTGAGTTGTTGTAGGCTAGATTAGAAGTGTGATAGTAGTTTGTGGTTGTCAAAATCAAAGTTGCATACTTTAGTCCCCTATTTGATTATGACAAAAAGGGGAAGAAGATTTACAAAGAAGATGTGCAACTTATAGATCCTTGGTGAAATTGCATAGATTCTTATTCTTTCATATATATTAGCTTCAGGGGAAGTTCATGCTTATTTTGGTTTTGTCATTATCAACTAGGGGAAAATTGTTGGGAATTATATTTGAGTTGATAAGATAAAACATATGAAAGATGAAGGACTTAAAAGACAAAGGAGGAATTCTTCAAAAAGATGGAAGATTTTGAAGATTTTAAAGATAAACTTAAATGATTAAAAGATTTATTAATATCTTTATTTGTTCTTATCCTTTATAAACCTAAAATCTCTAGTATATAAAGAGATATAGGTCGTGTTATTTTCTGTGTGTCAAGATGTAAACACCAGGAAAGTGTGTGTGTTCTAGGCGTCAAGTTCTCTGAAGAGACGCCTAGGTTGTTTGTGTTTTAGCCTCAAGAATCTTATGATTCGTGTTAGATTAGGTAACCGTTCTAGAGTTGATCGTTTAGAATTAGGGCTTGTAGTAGTCATTGTAGAGAAGATAATGATGAAAAACCTTGTTGAATAACTTTGTTCATTATGCTATTTCTGCTATGCATATATTCTATGTTCATTTTTATTATCCTAGATAAAAGTTCTAATCAAACTGAGCTTACAACGATTCTTTAATCTCCACATTGTCACTTTTCAAATTCAAAACACTGAACTTACAAAGTTAAATCATGCTCTTCAAGATCAACTGAAAGAAGAAAGAAAGGTCAATAAAAAATGGCTCAACAGCTCAAATATGGTTAGTCAATACATCAATGAGCAGATACCAAACCAAAAGAAGAAAATTCTTGGTGGTGAACAGCTCATTGATTCATCATCTAAAAATGATGCTAAAGACAATCCTTGTCGAATCCTAGAAATCACTTCCACTTCATATTATGAACAAGAAATTAAGATTGGGAGATGAGAAGAAATGTAGAGAGAGAAAGTAGAAAGAGAAAGTAGAGAGAATGAGTTTTCTTGCAAAATGAAAGATTACAAATGACCAACGCCACTCTCCATCCATGGAGAGTGGTATTTATACCTAGACTAAAAGGCTTACTTGCCTTTAGTATTTCTACGGGCCGGGCTCGGGTTTACTTGGGCTTTCGCCCGATACACGTGACCGGTTAGCTTACATTTAAGAGCCCGTTTACCCGTCTAGCCTATTACAACGTATATTAATTAATGACCGAGACCTAATATAATTAATGAACAAACTTCCATTGTTCGACTCAATATTTTGAGGCTAACAATCCTTTTGTCCATGCCTCTGTAGATTATGACCATGAGATGGTCCTAAAATCCAAAGACTGGGTTGAGAGACTCAATCCTGACAGCAAACTTCCAAACATTAACACTGGAAGAATTCTAGTCCCTGAAAGTAAAATTGTCAATGAGTGTCTTTAACTCACTTAGACATCCTCTGACCCTAAGTCTTCAAAAGAATCAGGCTTAGAATCTCAAACTCCTCTACCTCCACTGAAAAATCTTTAGGGAAGCTTCTCCAAGCTCTGAGGTAATGACATTGACCTACCAAGATCACTCTCCAAGGTAGAGATCTAGTTTAGGAACAATGAAACATACAAAGCCTAAAACTCAAGAATCTTTAACAAGAATGTTTCAGGACCTGTCACTATTTCTAACCCTTAATTAGTCAGTTCTTTAGTTCCTACTGAAGTCAAAACAAATGACCAAGAGTCTAAAATCAATGAGCTAACAAAACTGGTTCAAATGTTAATGGATGAGAATAACTCTACTCAAAAGACTCAAGAACAAAAAACTGTATCCTCACAGCCTGAGTCTTCAAAATCAGTTAACTCATCTAAACAGAGTTAGGATTCTAAACCAAATGACAAGAACCCTGACTCATCAAAACCAGTTAGACCAAAACCCCTTCAGAAACCCAAGCTCAAATGTGAGCTTTGCAACTATACCAATCATTCAACTGATGATTGCTATAGGATCCTCTACTGTATGAAATGTAAGAGAGAGGATTACAGGACCTTAGACCATAAGATGTATATTGCATCACTGAGAAGTAGTCCGAACTACAAAGAACAACCTTATCAGTATGCATCTCCTTCTAAACAGATCTTGAAATCCAAGGCAAAGCCTTACCCACCATGCACTTAACTGTGGCTTCAACGACCATCTCCCTGATGATTGTAGAAATTACCCTAAGTATAAGATATGTGGAAGTTATGACCATTTTACCTCAGAAGATATTCGTATCATTCAAATCAGAGGTGGATTACTAGATGAGTCCTCTTAATCTAGTGAGTCCTCCATTGGAGTGAGTTTCACTACTTGTGGTAATAGTGTGCACTCAACCACTGACCATAATGATTTTGAGCACTTTAAAAGAGGTGAGAAACTTCAGGCTACTAAAGCCAAAGAGACTACAAAAGGTGGGTTCACAAGAGAAACTGACCAAGTTTATTATTTGTGTAGAGATACATTAGGGAGCCCATTTTGTACCTAGACAGTGGATGCTCAAGCAGTATGACTGGTTTCAAGAGTTATTTGCATAAATATGTAGAGCAACCAGGTCCTAAGGTAGTGTTTGGTGATAACTCATCATGTATTACTGAAGGATATGGTTCAATAAACTGTGGTGGTATTGTTTTCTCTAAGGTAGCCTTTGTTAATGGTCTTAAATACAATCTAATTAGCATTAGTCAACTTTGTTGTCACTCCCCAAAGTTCACTGCAGCGGAAGACGGATTTGGGGATATGTCACTTCAGCGTAAAGAGGACTTAGCTACGAGAGATTGACCTCTACATGCCAATTACCAATGCTAGATCCATCTTGATCTCGAACATAGGACACCTGAAAAAAACATTGCTAAAGTGTCAACAAAAAGTTGGTGAGTTCATAGGTTTTGTTGTTTGATAATAGTGATGAACCACAAGATTTATAACCATAGCATGAAATATAGTAATCCTATATGTCATAATGAAAAGTATAAAAAAAATATATTGTATAAGCTCATTACACCAAAGCGTTAACATGTATCATCATAGATAAGCCCATGCAGATGTTCAACCGCAACACATCGTAATGAGCCAAATGAAACTATGTTCGATTGGACTATTGCAGTCCAAGACAAACAGGGATGTCAATCCTGATAGATCTATCCATAATATTCGCGCTTACAAGTAATTAACGGTTCAGGATAAAGTGGGCAACATAGCAAGTTGGGTTGAGTAGGGACTTAGGGCCCAATAGTAAATCAGTAATTGTACTTGTGTCCAACTGTTAAAAATAAGCAATGTTCTCACCCCAAAAGATGATCTAAAACAGAAAAGTAAGGGCTATGAAAACTCACCTTGTCGGTCAATCGTCTGGAATTGAAAATGAACCAATGTACGTCAAATAGTGACTCAGTCAAACACCTAAATATTTATGACAAAGTCTGAGTCTACATTCTAACAAGACTTAATGCATGAATTGGTTTAAGCAAATGGGTCAAAGGTATCGTCGTTTAAGAGTTCACGTTTTATGTTTTCAAAGTGTTGATTAAACTGTTGGCTCTAGGGACGACTTTACAATTATAAGTACCTATACAGGGAATTATACTATTACGCGTCGTAACATATATTTACAAGTCCATGTAATTTATATCTAAGAAATATAAACATTAAGTTTATATATATATATTTTTTTCCTTAACGCGTTTATTTGTTTACCTCGTAGTCATTAATTAATTTGTTGTAATCATCAGATTTATACATTACGGTTCGCTCGGCTCGATTATATTTCTCATCAAAAAAATATGCTTTTAATCCCTTGACTTTTCAAATAATATAAAACTTTTTGTACTTTACATTCTTTTATAACTTAAATTTCCCCACTTAACGAATAAGACATTTTAAGTATTAAATAAGTTTATAAACCGCGTTAAATTCGTTCATTTACTCTTTTAAAACTCTGCTTCGTGGTTACAAACTTTAAGTCATAAAAATGTTATTCAAATTTCTCCACTTACGAAATAATCATTTGCTCGTTAAAGAATTTTCAACTCATTTGGATTCGGTTGGAACGTTTCGAGGATTCGAACAACATTGCGTGTTTCTTATATCCCTTCGTGTTCAACTCTTGTAAAAAATGGGTTTAGCATGCATGTTTTTAGGAATTATCATATAAAATAATCAACCCATGTGGCCTACAACTTTGTTTTTTTTTCTTTTCTGTTTCTTCAGTCGTGCTACATCAGTGGGTTGTGCCCACTTGTATTTTGTTTTCTCCTATACCCATAACCCATCATATGTATATTTATAAACATAAATGTCCTACTTCTTCTTTCTTCTTTTTGGCTGCACAACAGACGCACGTAACAACAGTGAGTCTTTGCACTCACTGTTCTCGTTTACTTTTCTTCCACAGCAACCCACAACATTTACATATACTAGTTTTTCCTATCTGTTTTGCATGTTTACGGGTTGCATGGTTAGCAACGAGGAGACTTAATCTCGAGACACAAAGACGACTCTCTCGTCCCTTGAGGAACGCACGGCTGCAACAACGGTAGCAACTTGCCATGGCTCATTGGTGAGCAATACGATGCAAGTTTGCGTCGAGTACGGCCGCACCATAAAAGGGTGCGTCCGCCGTTTAAGCTCGACAGCACAAAGTAGTGCATTGGTGTTGGTTCGACGCGAGGCCTTTGTATGAAACACCAAGCATGAGTTGCTTGTGTTCTATTGGGGCTATGACGTCCCAACGTTGAGCTAATCGGCTCGCTGTGGTTTCGTCACACGTCGCTTTGGTATGTCCAGCTAGCATGTCAAGGGTGGTAACCCCTTTTCATGGGGGTCAGGAGGCGGACCATCAAGCTAGTCATATGAAAACCCTAGTTTCTACTTGCCCCTAGTGCCAACGTATGGTTATCACGCACTTGTTTATATTTTTGTAAATCTTCTTGGTTCGTCATTCCTTGCATGGCATGCCGAAAGGCTTGGCATGCGCATGATTATATGGACTACGCATGGGTTATACCATATGTGTCGTGTTTTTAGTCATGCGAAGCCGAGGTTTGTCAAGTCATAATGTAATTAACATATTAATGCAAGATGCTAAGTCACGGGGATGACTTACCGAGTACGAGTTTGCTAAACGACAAGAAAGGTGATGGTGGTAAGAAGCTCGAACTACTCTTGGTTGCTACTCCTTTTATGCCGACGTCCACTTAGCTCTTGCACTCAACAAGCTTGGACTTGCATTGATTTGTTTAATTCTTGTTTTTTTCAATATTTAGTTGTGATGCATTTGTTCATGTATGGTTCCCGATTTATACTCAAAGTTTGGATGGGTTACTGAGATGTTACATGTGAATGGCCCTTTATTTATTTGAATCATTCGTGAATTTTATGACCACTATTATCATCATTACTCTTTTCTAATACTATTATAGAATTTTCACTATTTCTTGCTTTTGAAATTGAAATTGTATCAGGTAGCATGTGAATGGAGATATTCAAGATAAGAGAATGGGTAGGGTAGTGTGTAAGGCTTGTAATGATAGTGTTTTATTATCATTGTGTATTGGTTTATATAGGCATTTATATGTATATACCTGGTATGGGTTTTCATATATATGTAATTTATTTGATCTTTGTTGAATTCGATTTTAGTTGTCATGGTTATTAATTTATGAGTAGATAGTTTTATAAAGTGGTACAGGTAAATGGTCTCGTTTCACAAAAGTGAACTAAGTATGCTTTTTATCGTTACTTGTACTAAAATTTCCTTTTAGACACAGAGTAATCATGATGATATCCGCGCGCAAATTAAACTTTCTATGACAAAAAGTAATGTATGACGATCATAAAATGATTTATCGTTGGGATTAACGGTAAAATCTGCAAACTTGCGGTACATGACTTTTACTTAACGAAAAGAGAATCAAATTTTCTTACGAGTGTTACAGCCTCCCAGGTTAGTTAAGATTTCGCCACGAATCAAGGGGTGGGGGGTGGTGGGGGGGGGGGGGGGACTTTGTAAGTGATTGTGAATTTGCGAACGCGTGAGGGTATTTGTTCTTAAACTGGTTCTTACGTATCCCTAAGTGAATGTCTCGTCATTGTGATGAGCCAATACGACAAAACGCTGGAATTATATATTTGTTGGAGTAAATAGTAGAGCCTTAAATTATTTCCCTTCCTCCCCTTTTGCCTTATAAATACCACCTCATTCCTTTCAAGTTTTTCAAACTTAAATCCTTTCTACATAATACTTCAAATGGCCTGTGCGCTTCCACATACTGATTCCGAAGTTGAAGCCCTGGTGCAAAGATTAATTAACGAAGATAAAGGTCGTCAGGATGTGCTTTTGAATTTGGCTTTTCGGTTTGAAGATTCATGCGCTGTCAGGGATGATCTTAGAAAAGCTTATGAGAAATGTAACGACATTTCTCAAGAGAGCCGTGCTTTGGTTTGCACTCTTTTAAAAGAAAGCTCTGAAAAGGATCGCAAGTTGCATCTTTCTATGTATGGAAAGGCGGCACAACTAGAGAAACAAATGGAGACTAAGTCGGCTTGGTTCCAGGAAAAATACTCCGGCCGTACACATGGAGGTATAGGTTGCTCGTCATCACAAACTGATTTCCCTCTTACCGAGAAAGAGCTACACCAACTCCGCATGGATGAAGAAGCTCTAAAAGAAATGTTGGAGAAAGTGGCCAAGAAACAAAAAGGCAGCACAGAGGATTAAAATTAGGCAAAGAACAAGCTGAGAATTGTTGCATTCCTTTTTCTCTCTTTCTTTTTCTAGAATTTGGGGTAGTGAGGTACAAAACTTAGATTACGAGTCATCGGTATTAAATGGTCATAAGGATGTTGTAAACCATGTTGGAGTACTACTTGAAATAAAAACATTGTTGTCTTAACTATGTACTTGTATTTCCACTTTCACAAACCAACGGTTATCATGTTAGTAACCCAGTAAGTTCGAATGAATGCATTGGATTTATGTAGTATCAAAATGTTTGCTTCGTGACTGTTGCCTTGCCATGAGGCATCCTGAATGGGATAATTGAGTGACCATGACTACTGTCTCCACACAGTATTTTAAAGTGTTGCAGTGAAATTTTGTATTGAATATTGAGTGAAACATGATTGTTTTCCTTCTTCAGTATTATAAATGATTTAGGTGGTGGTGTTATTAATTTGTAAACTTTTCTCCAAAGTAATTATTTTATGAGATTAATTAGAAATTCGAAATTTTTTCGATAATTAATCTTACTTTTAAGGGTTGGAAATAAGATTTAAATATTTTTTTTATGGGGTGCTGCAGTTCTTTTAAGTTGGAAACTTTCGCCCTGAATTCAAGCGTCTTATTCGTGGCATGGGTTAAGAAAAGGACAAAAGTGGCAAGTGGGGCTCCAACGGCTAGAATGTGGTGAACCGTTACCTCCACTCTATATATATACACTTTGCCAATTTCTTAAATTTGTCCAAACGTAAAATAAGTCGCCTTAGTTAAATTTTTCATTCATCCCTAGATCAAAATGTCGTATCTCGTTCCCCTGATTGCGGTTGTGTTTGTTGTGGTGGACAGATAAGCAAGGTCTTGCAAGAAAGAGGGTTTGGAAGCCTGCCCAGCTCTACGGAGACAAACCCTCAAGACCAAGTTAAATCGATCTCAGCTACTAAAGCTGATTTTTCTGAGATACACCGTATCAAATGTGGTCCATACGCCGTATCAGGCACACAACACATGAGCATATTTTCTGAAATAGTCCCTTTTCCAAGATGACTGCAAAACTTCGGCTGTAAGGATTGGAGAGAGGCACAAGATGTAAAGATTCTCGATGCTTATGATCACACCTTTCCTCAGAAAGAAAAAGACCCAGGGAGCTTTAATTTACCTTGTTTTATTCATAATATCTATTTTGATAAAGCTCTTGTTGACCTCGGATCGTATTGTCATGTTATTAATTTGATCTTATATTATGTGCATGTATATGATATATACTCAAGGTTCAAGTGCGAAATTATTGAAAGTATATTGGTTATTGATTGAAGTTTGATGGTTTTGATATACATAAATAGGCTAGTTAAACATGTTTTGGTAGTTGTTTGAAGTCAAAAATGGCATTTTAACGGGTTTTGTACTAGTCGATTTTAAGCAGAAACTTCGACAGCCCCGTGGCGTGTCGAGAAATTTTTGAAAGTTATTTTTGATATTGAAAAGTGATTGAGTTCGCCTTTAGCTATGTTTCGAGGTGGCCTCGTCGAGTAATCTTCAATAACGACGTTTTTACGGCCCAATTTATGATTTGTATTTTTTGTATGTTAAATGTCAACTAGAAGTTTGACTTTTAATAGTCAAATCTTGCGTTTATTTTCTTTATATATGGTCTTTTATGAGAAAAGGTTTGTAATGTTAGTTGAGTCAATAATGATATATGAGTTCGGATTATATTTTCCTTACTTTCAGCAACTTCTAAAAAGTAGAACTTTGCGAGTAAACGTTGTGTTATGTTGGTGCGTCGTGATAATTGTTTTGCGTCGCCATTGGAGATAGTAGTATGTCGTTTAATATATATTAACATCTACTATATGTATGTATATACATATATATATATATGTATATACATATATATATATATGTATATATATATATATGTATATACATATATGTATATGTATATGTATATGTATATGTATATGTATATGTATATGTATATGTATATGTATATGTATATGTATATGTATATGTATATGTATATGTATATGTATATGTATATCTTGATTTATATATATTATATATATATTATATATATTATATATATAATATTTATATTTATATATATATATAGTAATGGGTTTTTATATCTATGCTAAGTATGCATTATATGAAATGGTTTTACCTTATATCAACGAAAAACTCCCTACCGCTATATCTTTTTATAGGTCGGGTTAGAGACGTGGAGTTGTTGCTCGTGTTGAGTTGTTTGTTAGGGATACTTTTTGCTTTAGTAAGTTATTGCCTTTACATTTTTTAAATCTTTTGATGTTTTATAAACCCGCGAGGGAGATACATGCTTGTTTTTGAAAATATATAATACATGTGGGGTATTTTATAAAGATATAATACATGTCTCATTTTAATAAGAAAGCTTGCATATAATAGATGTGAGGAAGTATGAAGATGGCAACCGAGGGAGTGTGACTTCATGATTATCATGCTTCAAAGCAATACAGAACGACCTCTATATGAGACGTTTTAAGAAAATCGATCACTTGAATTAGGAAATGGTAAATCGTTTGAACATTCAGCGGAAGCATAAAAATAGACAATACAACATTGTTTTTAAATGATACAAGTGATCTTCAGATAACGGAAAATGACTGCAATGCATGAGACTTCATATAGCATCTTCATTCTTAATACCTGAGAAAACATTGCTAAAGTGTCAACATAAAGTTGGTGAGTTCATAGGTTTGTTCAAGCAGAAAATGTAGTGTTTGTGAATCACAAGATTTCATCCACATATGACAATATAACAGATACAAAGTCATATAAATTGCATTACTATTGTCTAAGCTCATGACACCGAAGCGTTAACATATACCAACAATAAATGAATGCCCTTGCAGGTGTCTAACCCGGGACACCCGTAATCTGACTCAAATGAAACTGTGTTTGCTTGACTAATGTCAGTCCAAGACAAACAGGGATTGTCAATCCCGATAGATCTATCCATAACATTCGCGCTCACAAAGATTGACGGTTCATGATGAATCGGGCAAATAGCAACTTGGGTTAAATCGGGACTTAGACCAATCAGTAATGAGTAATTGTACTTGTATTCACACGTTTAAAATAAGCAATGTTCTCACCCCAAAAGATGATTTAAAACAGTAGAGTAGGGGCTATGAAAACTCACCTTGACAGTTAATCGACGGAGATTGGTAATGGATTAAGGCACGTCAAATAGCGACCCAATCAAACACCTAAGTGATTATAACAATTACTGAGTTTACATTCTAAAATTAATGCAATGAATTATGAAATTAGTCAAAAGGCCTGGTCGCTTATGAGGTAATGCGTTGATTAAACCGTTGGTTCTAATGTGACTTTACAACTACAAGTATGTACAGGATTATTATGCGTCATACTTATATTTATAAGTTTGTGTGATCTAAGGAATTATAAACATTATTTATAAGTTACTAGTTTTTATAATTATCGCGTTTATCGAAGTCATTAATTTATCGGTGTAATTATCAGGTTTATACTTTACGGCTCGCTTAACTCGCTTAACTCTCTTATCGAAAATATACTTTTAATCCCTTGACTCTCCTAATATATATAGTATATATTTTATATTCTTCGTTTTCATAATTTTCCACATTTAAACCCGAATGGACTTTAAAATATTTTTTTAGCGTTTATATATATATTTTTATAACTCGTATTACTCTTTTAAAAGTTCGGTTCCGCAGTCACTACTTTTAGATTATCGAAAGGCATTATTTAGATTTCTTACTTATCGAAATAAATATTTGTTCGTTAAAGAGTTTACTCATTTCATTTGAGTCCTTGACACGGAACGACTTCAAAACCCGAATTATACACATCTTCATACTTCCTCACATCTATTATATGCAAGCTTTCTTATTAAAATGAGACATGTATTATATCTTTATAAAATACCCTATATGGCTACCTTCCATTTCCTTTTTGGTAGGTTTTTGTATTCTTGGGAATACTTATAAGTATATATACTAACATAGTAGATAGTAGTACATGTATTTTACAAAAGTTGTTATAATGAGTGCTTGTGAAGTAACGAGTGGGTGATTAGCAAGGTACCCCGAAGTGTTTATGTAAGTAACCCTCACAAAATGAGATAGTACGGATGACAAAATCCATAATATTATGTAAATTACTCCTCATAGTGTGATATTGGTTATAGGGTTAATTATTTGGTGAGATTCAAGGTAGTTTCCTTGTACTAAGATGATATAAATGCGAAATCCATAGGATATGCTATTCCAAAATGGTGAATGATAATGTGTAGTCAAGTAAAACATGTTTTCCATGACGAACAAGCGGTACTTTAGTTATTTAACGATATAGTGTCAAGCAGTTGCTAACTTAGGAAGTAAATAGTGATAGATAATGCGTATGCTATTCTGATATGTCCTTAAGAGCCAGTTATAGTCTAGAGTTACTAATGCAACCTAGTTCTCTATAACCACGAGCTCTGATACCAATCTGTCACACCCCCAAATTCACTACAGTGGAAGACTGGATTTGGGATTGTGACTTCATGGCATGAAGAGGACTTAATAAGAGAGATAGACCTCTACATGCCAATATACCAATGCAGACTCCATATATTCCGTAATGTAGTACACCTGAGAAAAACATTGCTAAAGTGTCAACATAAAGTTGGTGAGTTCATAGGTTTCGTTGTTGGATAATAGAAATGAACCACAAGATTTATAACTATAGCATGAAATATAGCAATCCTATATATCACCATGAAAAGTATTTACTATTGTCTAAGCTCATGACACTGAAGCGTTAACATATATCATAGATAAGCCCGTGCAGATGTTCAACCCGCAACATCCGTATCTGACTCAAATGAAACTGTATTTGCTTGACTAATGTCAGTCCAAGACAAACAGGGATTGTCAATCCCGATAGATCTATCCATAACATTCGCGCTCCCTCAACCGGTCATCCAGTCAAGAAATTGACGATTCATGATAAATTGGGCAATATAGCAAGTTGGGTTGAATAGGGACTTAGACCCAATAGTAAATCAGTAAATGTACTTGTGTTCAACTGTTAAAAATAAGCAATGTTCTCACCCCAAAAGATGATTTAAAAAACAGTAAAGTAGGGGCTATGAAAACTCACCTTGTCGGTTAGTCGCCTGAAACTGATAATGGTTCAATGCACGTCAAAAGTGACTCAGTCAATCACCTAAGTAATTATGACAAAGTCTGAGTTTACATTCTAACAATACTTAATGTATGAAGTGGTGTATGCAAATGGGTCGTCAAGGACCTTTGTCGTTTATGAGTGATCGTGTTATGTTTTCAATAATGTTGACTTAATCGTCGGTTCTAGGGAGAGATATACGACTTCACGCTTGCTCATAACTTGCTAAATCATGCGATTTACATCTTAAGAATGATACAAGCATTAGTTGTAGGTTCTTGGTCTATATGCGTCCTTATCCTGTCTATTTATTGTCGTTGATTAATTCGTATAGTTATACATCATGGCCTGTTCGACTTATTTAAAATAATTTATAAGAACTTATGTATTCATGTTTAACACTCTTAAGTTTTAAAATATTGAGTTTAGCCCTCCTGTTTTCAAGATTAAGTAACTTACACATTCTACCATTAAATCTTCACCTTAGCTCTTTTAGTCTCTTAATTTTTCTCAAAATAGTATTTATCGAATACGTATCCTTGTATATTTTAAATTGTTCACTTGACTCTTATACTATTACTTTTAAAAACCCAAATAAACCTTAAAACATTTTTAGTGTTAAATAAATTTTATAGACCGTGCTACGTTTATTTACTCGTTTAGAACTCGGTCTCGTTATTACAATTTTTAAGCCATCGCGCAAAATGTTATTTATAAGGTTCCATCTTTTTGAAGTTGCCTTGCCTCGCTAGTGAGCTTGTCAATCCATGTGGATCTTGGTTAGGATGACCCAAATAACACACGGCATGTATGCCTTAATAATCTTTACGTCAAAGGAAGGTTCTTGCAAAAACTTAGGAGTTTGCTACCTACATTATTGATATATATATAAAGAAAAACCATGTGGCCTACCCCATTCTTTTCTTTCCTGTTTTCTGTTTTCTGTCGTGCCCCAACAGTGGGTTATACCCACTTGTCTTGCATTTTCCTTATTCACAATACAACCCATTACATGTGTATATCTATGTAAAATACTTGTCCCACTTCTGTTCTTTTTCTTTTTGGTTGCTCAACAGACGCAACATGCATGTCTTAGTTTTATATATATTTAAATATAATCATCATACTTGTGTGATTATCAACTGGTCGGCTAAATCTCAAGACACTAGCGACCTCTTGTTTCGTATAGAGTACGCAGCCGCAACAGCAAGCAACGCTTGCCATGACTCGCTTGCTAGCATGCTGTACAAGTGGAGGTTTTTGTTTCGACACAACATGCACGGTGTGTTCTTGCTTGCAACGCAAATGACGCACCCACAACGAGCAAGACTCGGCTGTGGCACGCACCCACATCAAGCAAGAGTAGGTTGTGGTTTGGCTTAGGTTTTGTGGACATTCTTATGTTACACGTCGAGAGTTCCGTATAAGGGTTTCCTCATATTTCATGCGAAAACCCTAGGGTTTGTCAACCCTTTACGAGCCAAACGTTTGGTCATGGCATACTTTAAGTTCTTACAAGATTTCTAATCTCGTTACTAGTCTTATACGCGTGATGTGTTATTTATTAAGGCTACCATGTTTCGTTCATTTCATGCATGACACTACTCTAGCCTTTACATGCGTGTACATACATGAATTTTTGCATGGTTTGCTGGGGAGTCCCTGTAGTGCCATTGTTGTTTATCATGTAATTGTTTAATAAGTTATGAAATTTCCTTTATGGGTCGCATGCTATGGTGTGTATCAAATTATTACACGTTGTTATTTCATGTAGGTCACGACTCAAACCCCTTGCCATGCGTATACTGCTCCGTTAACCTGCGTGGGGGGTTTGATGCGTGTATATGTCATGCGACATCAGAGGTTTCATTTAAACTTCATGGTTGGATAAGACATATCAAAGGTTAAAACTATCGGGATGACTTCAAAGGTTTCACAACCGTTGGCTAGAGCGAGGAAAAATGACAGGTGCTATGGGCTCGATCTCACTATTGAATCACTACTTCTTTCGAAACCCGACAATTATTAGCGCTTGAACGTCTTAACTACCTATGACTTGTGAAATCTTGTTTTCATGTTTTAGTTGTATGAAAATAGCTCGTCATGCATGGTTCCTATTTATACTACAAGGTGACTATGGTTTCCTTTGAAATCCATACATGTGAATGTGAATGATTATAATTCACGTATACTATTGTTGTATAGTGATACTTATGTCATATGATTACTCTTATCATAATACTGTTATAGAGGTAATAGATACCTTTAGTGGATTGAATTTGAATGTGGTGTTGAAACAAGACGTATCAGTTGATAGTTTCTAAAAGATGTAGGACATGTGTTTGTAAGAATGAAATGATGATGTTGTTCATTCAATTTGAATTTCTTTTATATGGTAGTGTGGGCTCTTAGATGTTTTTTGTACATTTACAGTTTTTAGGAAATGGATGGTTTACGTCGTATTAGTTGATTAGTAAAGTTTTTACATTGTATATCATGATATGGGTTTTTGTATATATATATAAGTTATTTTATCTTTGTTAAACCCATTTATAGTTATTAATTTGTACGCAGGCGGTTTTCATAAAGTGTTACCAGTAAATGGCCTCGTTTCACAGAATGAAATAAAGAAGTCGTTACGCGTTCTAAAATATCCTTTTAGACACCGAGTAATAATGGTGATATTTGCGTGAAATTAAACTTTCCATGACAACAAGTAATGTTTGACGATCATAGAATGATTTCTCGTTGAAATTAATGGTAGAATTGTAAACGTGTAGTACATGACCTTTACCTAACGCAAGGAGAATCTAATTTTTCTTACGGGGTGTCACATCCTCCCCAGGTTAGAAGATTTCGCCCACGAAATCAAGACGTTGTAGGAGTTTGTGAATTTGCGAAGCTGTGAGGGTCTTTGTTTTTAACTGGTTCTTACGTATCCCTAATTGAATACCCCACAAGCCTAGGTGACAAAATGTGTGGAATATATCCGTTGGCGTAAATAGTAGAGTCTTAAATTATTTCTCCTCCTCCCCTTTTTGCCTTATAAATACCACTTCATTCCTTTTGAATTTTTCAAACTTAAGTCCTTACCACAAAATACTTCAAATGGCCTGTACGCTTCCTCATACTGATTCCGAAATCAAAGCCTTGGTGCAAAGGTTAATTAATGAAGATAAGGGTCGTCAGGACGTGCTTTTGAACTTGGCTTTTCAGTTTGAAGATTCATGCGCCGTCAGGGACGATCTTAGGAAGGCTTATGAGAGATGCAACGACATTTCTCAAGAGAGTCGTGCTTTGATTTGCACTCTTTTAAAGGAGAGCTCCAAAAATGATCGCAAGTTGCATCTTTCTATGTATAGGAAGTCGTCACAACTACAGAAACAAATGGATGCTAAGTCGGCTTGGTTTCAGGGTAAATACTCCGGCCGTACACCTAAAGATATAGGTTGCTCGTCATCTCAGACTAATTGCCCTCTTACCGAGAAAGAGTTACATCAACTCCGTATGAATGAAGAAGCTCTAAAAGAATTGTTGGAAGAAGAGGCCATGAACAAAAAGGCGCAAGAGGAAAAAATTAGGCAAGAACAAGCTGATAATGATGCATTCTTTTTAGAATTTGGGGTAGTGAGGTACGAATCAGATTGCGAGTCATTAGATTAATGGTTTAAGGGTTGTTGTAACCATGTTGTTGTACTACTTTAAATAAAACATTGTTCAAAAAAAATGTTTGCTTCGTGGCAGTTGCTTTGCCATAGTACATTTTGAATGGAACAATTGAGTGATTATAACTACTGTCTCCACACAGTATTTTAAAGTGTTTGCGTGATAATTTTGTATTGAAAAATTGAGCGAATATGATTATTATCCCTCTACAGTATCATAAAGTGGTTTAGGGATAGTGCTATTAATTTGCAAATTTCTTCCCAAGTAATTATTTCGCAAGACTAAATAGTAGTTCAAAAATTTATCGGCGTGTGATTTTTCCTTAAGGGTTTGAAATAAGGCTTAAGTTTTCATAGAGTGTCGCAGTCCTTTCAAATTGAAAACTTTTGCCCCGAATTTAAGTGTCTTATTTGTGGCATGGGTTGAAAGGAAAAAAAACGAAAGTGACCAGTGAGGCCCCAACGGCTAGAATGTGGCGAACCGTTACTCCTACTATATATATACCCTTTGCCGATTTCTTGAATTTGTCAAAACGCAAAATAATTTACTTTTACTCAAATTCCCATTCGTCCTTAGATCAAGATGTCGTATCTCGTTCCCTTGATTGCGATTGTGTTCGTTGTGGTGGTTGGTTGTTATTTGGCGAGTGTTCCACAGGAAGAAGATCATCAGTACATCGTTGCAATACTAGGGCTTATTGTGCCTCTCATCATTGTGGCGGTTGGCGTGGAAGTCTTCTGGAAGAAGTAACTTTCGTCCGTGGGTGTGTGTTGTATTGCCGTTTTAGTTCTTGGGCAATTTTAATAAACGTCACGCTAAGTCCTCCAGGAAGAACTATCAAACGTCTCACCTTTATCTTTGCTTTGTTTATGTAGGATTTAATCCTCATGATGTATTTTAATGAATCGCAGTCCTTCATAGTTTCCTTGAGTATTGCCTTTAATGTGATGAATGAGTAAAATACGTGTGCGTTCAAACTTTTGTTATCGAATACTATTGGGCATATCTTTGTCGACCTAACTTATACATAGTTGATCAGGCTATGTATACCTTAGGTTTACATTGACATCCCCTTTTCCTTTAGTTATTTGTTTATGATTGTAAGCGTAGTTGGTACAGAGACTCGTAGTATATATAAATCGTCGTGTCTCCCAAACACCTGATGAAGGATGTTACGTCATATGTTGATTTGTGATTTATTATTTCCTTGCTACTTTCTGCCACTCATGTGGTCCTCTGAAAGTTCATGTTCACCTTATGTGTTTATCTTACTACGTGCGTATCGTTTCATATGTTGTCGGGCATCATCTATGTGTTCGAAAAATTTATTATCTCAGCGTATAAGTTATTTTGAATAATAACTTTTGTTGAAAGTTTAGGGTTTGGTCGTAATCGCTCTTGCTCGACATAGATATTTTAATTCAATATTCCTTACGTCGCCTACCAACTACGCCGCCCTTTTTCTTATATCTCTCCTATTCCACTGTACTTGTTCTTTATCTTGATTTTTCGTTCATTCCACTATATCAAGTTTTTCATCCTCTTTCCCAAACTGTCGGTTTCCAATCCCTATGGAGTTTCCAATCGAGATTTTTACTCCCGTTATGATTATCATTATCGCATCGCTCATTTTGCTGATCTACCCGATGTGTTTCTTTTCACGCGGTGATGTATCTGTCGTTTTAGCATTTTACATTTTTGTTGTATTTCCTATATTTTGCATTTTGTTGTATTACGAACAGAAATACTATGGATCTGATTAAATAGGGCTTTGCGTTATGTATTTTATGTTTTAATCTTTCTCGTTATAATCTTATGTTGCGATGTGCCCTACCTTGCATCTGGGTATGATTCGGAGTTATTATCCGGTAAGCCTTTAGATGTGTTTAGTATTTCCATCTTCATTGGAAAAGCGTTTATTGATTGTAAATAAGAAGGGTTTTGGAAAAATGTCGAATAGTGGAAGAAAGAAATTGATTTTTTTTTGTAGGGATTACTGTTTCTTATCCGAAGTACGATGTGTGGCCCTTTTGAAATGATCCTTCAAGTGTCATAGGGTTTATCAGAAATAGCTTCCCTATTTCCGTTTTCCGGGTACATGATTGTATTCTTTATTTGTTGGGCAATGAGCATACTTGTTTTGCACCGAGCGGAATTTCGATAGTGTTATTTCCTTGACGTATTGCGATGTTTGTCATTTGATTCTAAAATTATCAAACATAAGGTTCTTCCTATACTAGGTAAATGTACTCGGAAACTTTTTAGGGCAGAATTGTTATTCCATTTATTATTTCATGAAAGAAAAGTACAAGTCTTTATTAATTTCTCTGCCTAGATGTTTCCTTGCAAGCTGGGATACATTGCTATAGCGAGTCTGGCTGTCTTGCTCATAGGTTTATAGGTTTAGGTCGGGCTAGTTTCTTCTGGAATTTGTTATGTTCTCAATCGTTTTCCTCGGTATTGCTACACTTTATCTGCTATACTTGCGATCTCGCTCCGGCAGCTGCGAGGGATCCTGCAATTCAGTGATCACGGAGCTCTTGTCTTTGGGTGTCTGCATGGAAGAGTGTCAATCTCCACTTCCAGTCGCTCTCAGTCTGGCCGTCACGTCTTGTGGTTGGTCTGATTGTCCGCCGGATGCTGGTTTACGGTTAGAAGGAAAGGTAGTGGCATCTGGGGAAGAATGGCGATGATGGTGGCTCGTCTGGGCTGTCTCTTTCGAGAATGGCCCAGCGCGAGTGATATTAGTGCAGGAACACTGAGGTTATTTATTTCTTGGGAGTGTTCACGCCCTGTAGCAGGGGTCAAGGTTAGCCCTAGCTCAGGTAATTGGGTTGCCTGGGAGGTTGGCGAGTCAATTCTTCTTGGAATGGAATGTCCCGTGGCGGCTTCCTGTTCCGGGGAGTTGTCAGCGTTGACATTGACTTGGAAAGTAATTGAGAATTTTCCCGAAAATAAATTTTTTTCACACCCTGGCTTGACAAAATAGGGTTTCTTCTTATTAATAATCCATATTTGGGTGATATTTAACTTGTGGGTATTTATCTATCCTTAAGGTAAGATACATTGGATGCTTTTAATGGTCTGCGACCCTAATTTTGGGTAGGTCATGTCTCTAGGAGTGTTGGATTTAGCATTGATACATTTCTGTTCGTTTGAGGGAATTTTATCGCAACATTAGTGGTATCCTTATTTTAAGACCTAAGCCGATGACTAGAAAGTGTGGTAGGATCTTCGGACAATAGATTTCATATATGTAGAGTTCATATTTGACTCAGGTGCTGACAAAAACCTTTATGTCATCAGTTTCTTTATGTAGTTTCCGGCTATTATTTGTGACTATTGTCTCTCTCACGTTTTAGAATCCGAGGTTGTTTTACTCGTTTGTTTTATTTTGAATTTTGTTGTTCATGTTACCAAATGACTGAGGCGAACATGCGTCAATTATCGGTATGTACTCAAGCGATGACGCTTTTTGGTTAGGTTTTTGTTTCTTAGGAATACTTATAAGTTATACATACTTCTGCATAGTAGTAGCTAGTACATGTAGTTTACAAAGTTGTTATAATAATGTGCTTGTGAAAGTACTCGGTAGGTGCTGCACTTAGCTAAGGTTACATCACGATAGTGGTTTATGCGCAGAGTAACCCTCACAAATGAGATAGTACGGATGACAAAATCATTTAATTATTATGTTAAATTACTCCTTATCGTGTGGAGCGCTTGGTTATAGGGTTAATTATTTGGTGAGATTCAAGGTAGTTCATAGTGGTTTCCTTGCACTAGGATGATACGAATACGTAATCCATAGGATATGTTATTCCAAGATGGTAAATGATAATGCGTAGTCATATTTTTCATGACAGACAAGTGGCAATTTAGTTATTTAATGCTATCGTGCCAAATAGTTGTTGACTTAGGAAGTAAATAGTAATAGATAGTGCGTATGCTATTCTGATATGTCCTTAAGAGCCAGTTATAGTCTAGAGTTACTAATGCAACCTAGTTCTCTATAACCAAGAGCTCTGATACCAATCTGTCACACCCCCAAATTCACTGCAGCGGAAGACTGGATTTGGGATTGTGACTTCATGGCGTGAAGAGGACTTAATACGAGAGATAGACCTCTACATGCCAATATACCAATGCAGACTCCATATATTCCGTAATATAGAACACCTGAGAAAAACATTGCTAAAGTGTCAACATAAAGTTGGTGAGTTCATAGGTTTCGTTGTTTGATAATAATGATGAACCACAAGATTTATAACCATAGCATGAAATATAGCAATCCTATATATCACAATGAAAAGTATTTACTATTGTCTAAGCTCATGACACTGAAGCGTTAACATATATCATAGATAAGCCCGTGCAGATGTTCAACCCGCAACATCCGTATCTGACTCAAATGAAACTGTGTTTGCTTGACTAATGTCAGTCCAAGACAAACAGGGATTGTCAATCCCGATAGATCTATCCATAACATTCGCGCTCCCTCAACCGGTCATCCGGTCAAGAAATTGACAGCTCATGATAAATTGGGCAATATAGCAAGTTGGGTTGAATAGTGACTTAGACCCAAATAGTAAATCAGTAAATGTACTTGTGTTCAACTGTTAAAAATTAAGCAATGTTCTCACCCCAAAAGATGAATTTAAAACAGTAAAGTAGGGGCTATGAAACTCACCTTGCTAGTTAATCGTCTGGAATTGATAATGGATCAATGTACGTCAAATAGTGATTCAGTCAAACACCTAAGTGATTATAACAATTACTGAGTTTACATTCTAAAATCAATGTATGCAATAACTATGCAAATGGGTCGAAGGGTATTGTCGTTTATGAGGTAACGTTTTACGTTTTCAAAATGTTAATTAGACCGTTGGCTCTAGAGATGATACGCGACTACGCATGTATAAGTATTTACACTAAATTCTTATGAAACTATGTGATTAAGGTCTCATAGTCATATTGTTAAAATAATACAATTTAGATTTTGATAATACAACTATTAATTACTAACTATTGAGTGACACATATATGCTTATCTTGCTCATTTACCTACTCTAGTCGTTACCTAAATCTCGTATAATTTTCCATTCTATATATTGCAGTTCATGTGAAATTGTCTAAATAACTTTTATAAAAATTTATTTACTTGTATTTAACCTTCTCACGTCTTAACGTTTATAATTTAAATTATATGGCTTTTAAATCATATTTTTAAACTCAACTAAGTTTTGAAGATATTTTTAGTGTCAAATAGAATATGTGAGCCGGGATAAACTCCCTTACCTGTTTAAAAGTCTAGTTCCATTGTTAAAATTTTAAAGCATCGTAAATTATCATTTCTAACTTAAACTCGTTGAATTACTATGCTCGTAAAATAAATATACTTATTAAAATAACTATATTCGCAAAATGATTATACTTGTTAAAATAACTATACTCGTTATCAAGTTGTCAACCCATTTGGAGCTCGAACCGAAAGTTCGATAGCTACGCAGGTAATATATCAGAATTTATAACTTAAAGTAGTATAGATATCCCTATGTCAACTTGCTAAAAATGTATTCTTTTATTTCTTACAACTTCACCATGTGACTACATATAATGATTTATGTTCCATCATTTTCTTTGCTTTCTTTTTGGCTGTACCCTGACGCACAACAGTGAGTTGTTAACTCACTGTTTCGTTTCCTTCTTCTTGCCACAAAGCCCTCGTGTATATATATATATATATTATTTCCCTATCTATTTTGCATGCTACTGTTATTTAGTTAGTAACGAATGACTTCATCTCTAGACCCAAAGACGTTCGGTGTGTGGAGTGACTCAACAGCAGCTGCTGCGTTTCTTTCTTTTCATCTTTTTTGATTTTCTTGTTGGAGTACAATGGTAACTTGATAGCTACTGCTACTGTACAACTAATTTTCCCACTCACGCACCCTTTTATTATTTACCATTCAGTTTTCTTCTTCCTTCTTTGCATACACAAGCATGTATAACTAGCATTCCATTAGACACGTATGGTTTTATCCTTATCATGTTAATCACGGGGTAGAACAAGATTGAAACTAAGGGTATGGTGGTGTCGTTTCGCAACTCATTTGGCTTAACAGAAATAATAGCAACTGCTGCGACCTCGTGAGTTTCTACCATGGCAGCAGCCTGTTGGGTCTCACTTGGGTACAAGTATTATTGGTCTTAGGGTGCCATGTATCGACAAGATTTCGAACACAACCCACGAGCATATCCTTGCTTGGTTTGTTTCACACCCGTGACGCACCACAGTGAGCAATGGCTCGTCATGGTTTGCCTTGGGTTACCTGGTAACGTTCGCGATATGAGTCAAGGTCACAATATAAGTAATTCTACGACATTTTATGTGAGATTTTTGTGCATACTATACCCTGGTGAACCAACGTAACTCGTCATATACGTTTATGGTTTTATAAGGTTCTCTGGTTGTTCGCTTTTCATCCATAACAGGCTTACGTTTGATTTTTGTTATGTTACCTTGTTTCACCTCAGTTACTTATATGCGTATTGTTATTTCATGCGTGTCGCAACCAA
Organism: Tanacetum coccineum; assembly: GCA_026074375.1. Taxonomy (NCBI): domain Eukaryota; kingdom Viridiplantae; phylum Streptophyta; class Magnoliopsida; order Asterales; family Asteraceae; genus Tanacetum; species Tanacetum coccineum. The sequence goes on from BQNB010053206.1 coordinate 22,901, forward strand.
AATATTCGTATGTGAATGTACATCTTTGACATGCCCTGGTTATGGGTCGTATGCAACCCATGCGAGGCTGAGGCTTTTGTTAAACTACATGATGGATGACATTATTTAACTAAAAGAACAACTTACCGTGGTCCAAGTGTGTCGAATGATGGTGAGAAAGAAAAGGTGATGGTAAGGCTTGGTTGTTACTTCTTCTAAAGCTGACACTCACTTATTTCTTGCACTCAACGAGACTGAATCTTGAACCGTATAGTTTGCTTATTGATTTCAGAATTTTAGTTGTGATTCATTTGTTCATGCACGGCTCTCCTTTTATACTCAACTTATTGGCTTAGTCGATGGTATATTTCATGTGAATGTACATTGTACACCTTGTTGTATCATTGTGATGATTCTAATACTGTGGATCATTATTTCTTTTCATGATACTGTTAAGGCATCTCTACTATTCCTCGAAATTGTATCAGGTAATACTATTATAGAATCTTGCTATTTCTTTCATTTCAATTTGTATTGGGTGCATAGACGTATCATGTGATATAAGTTTTCAAAGTAGAAATTAGGTAGGGTAGTGTGTAAGGCTTGGTAATGATGGTGTTTTCTCATTATATATATATATATATATATATATATATATATATATATATATATATATATATATATATATATATATATATATATTATATTATTTATATATTAGTTGGACCAAATGTATTTATATGCATACACACACACACACACACACACACACACATTTATATATATATATATATATATATATATATATATCATGATATGGGTTTTTGTATATATATAAAAGTTATTTTATCTTTGTTAAACCCATTTATAGTTATTAATTTGTACGCAGGCGGTTTTCATAAAGTGTTATCAGTAAATGGCCTCGTTTCACAAAATGAAATAAAGAAGTCGTTACGCGTTCTAAAATATCCTTTTAGACACCGAGTAATAATGGTGATATTTGCGTGAAATTAAACTTTCCATGACAACAAGTAATGTTTGACGATCATAGAATGATTTCTCGTTGAAATTAATGGTAGAATTGTAAACGTGTAGTACATGACCTTTACCTAACGCAAGGAGAATCTAATTTTTCTTACGGGGTGTCACACATGGCTATCCTGCCCATAGCGGGTGCCTAGATTAGTAACTCTCTCATTGGTCTCCTCTAAGGCGACCACAAGTCTGTCCGCAGTACCTTGGGCCAAAGTAGACCTAGGTTGTCTCGCAGAAGCAGCTGCGGAGCTCTCCCCAATCTCTAACCTATGGGGTGAAAGGGAAAGTCAAGCTCTTCCGAGGTGGCAGGCCAGCCTTAGAAATGGGATCTCTGCGGGTGGGTGATGATGGTGGTGGTGGTGATGTAACAAGTGCGGCAGTATTGACTAAAGTGCTAAGGGATAAAAGGTGATGAGATCTAACCGACTTCCACGCCTTGTAGAGTCATGTCTGTGATAATGGGGTAATAGTGGGGGAAGTAGGTGATGGTGGTGTAGGGGCAACCTCGTCCTCATCGAAGGGCTCGGTCTCCTCCTCGGATGGTGAGGCAGAATCTAGTATAGCTAGTGTGGAGGCGGCTGAATCTAGGATCTCCTCCTCCTCGTCGGAGGGCCTCTCTTCAGGATCATCCTCTAGATCATCCTCTTAAGGGTAATCCTTAATTAGCTCAGAGTTTTCCAAGTAATGAGGTGATAAAGTCATGGGTAAAACAGGTGCAGGTAATGCCTGAGCCTCTGCCGGCTCTAAGTCGTCGTCAGCTGGTGGAGCATACTCCAGAGAATCAGGAGCGTGAGCTGGGGAGAGTGGTGCATGCTCTGGACAATGTGAAGCAGCCTCAGATGCATCAAACTCGTACCCATGCATTAAATGAATGCCCAACGGTGATATATCATCATCTAACTCGGAGGTATAGGTAACAGTAGAGTGGGATGAAAACGAAGACATGTTGCTGTGACAACCAAGGGTTTATATAAATATTATATATAAGATAAGTGTAAAAATATACGCAAGGGAAGATAGGCACAAATATAAGTCATGTAAGCAAGTAATGCAAGCAATTAGTGTATATGCACAAAAAAAGTTTTATGTGATGTAATGTTTATGAAAACGGTTATAGTTTAGGTAAAAATATGTGACCTGGTTCTCTATAACCTTGTCTCTAGATACCAATATGTAAGACCCCCAAAATATGCCGCAGCGGAAAGGTAACCAGGGGCGTTACTTCATAATACAATAGCACAAGATAAAAGAGAACGGCCTCTAAATGATTCGTTTAAAAGATAACCTCGTTGATTTGATTGAAAATAAATAAGTTATAACATTTGTCCTATAAGTTTGCATCAAAATGGAAAAAACATAATTTAATACAATGAGGAAGATAGTTTGTATGCAAGTAGAGATCCATGAAATATACTCTTGAAAGTAATGGACTCCATGCACATCAAGTACGTCAAAGCAGTTATTCACCTGAGAAATACATGCTTTAAAGTGTCAACATAAAGTTGGTGAGTTCATAGGTTTGAGTAAGTAATAAGGTTGGACCGCAAGATTTCAAAGTGTGTAATAATGTAACACATACAATATCATAAAAAGTAATTACGATTGCACTAAGCTCATGACAGTGAAGCTACAACAAGTATGTATGCAAATCAATCCAAAGAAAGTTCCCCAAGTAGATGTTCAACCCGCAACATCTAAAGTCCGACATGGTATACGACCGTTAGTTTGGTCCTCCGAAACTAGTAAGCGCTACTTAACCGGACGGGGATGTCAACCCTAAATAGATATATTTATAACATTTGCGCTTACACAAAGTAATTAACAATTCATGATAGTGGGCATAATGGGTTATCGCTACTTAGGCTAATTCGTAATCGTTTAAAAGAGTACTTGCGTCTAAATGTAAAACAAGTCATGTATCTCACCCTGAGATTTTGTAAAATAGTGATAAACAAGTAAAGCGGGGCTATAAACTCACCTAAAGTAGAAGGTATTGATTTTTTTAGAAAAATCAACAAAGGAAATCGTCACAATAAGTCCACACGCAACCTATTTTATTATAGATCGATTTAAAATAATGCAAACAAAATAAAATGATATATTTTATAATGTTATATCACCACATAATAGTTTACGTTTTAGTTTTATAAGTCAAAACAATGTTTATGACAAGTTCGCCATTTAATATATATAAGTATACATTATGTGTCGTTGTGTGGTGTATATTTTTATGATTCAAGTTTTAAATTTATATTTTGCCGACTAAACCAAAAACAACACTTTAATGGGCAGTGTACCCGATCGGTAGTAGTTTTGTGGTAAGTAGGGTGCTGAACACTTGAAGCGAGGTTAAATCTATCAATTTAATTAATATCTTGGTTATCTAATCTATGTTAATTCTATTCTATTCTAAACCTATGTCAGTCCTAATCCTAATTCTAACGGGAAAATAGGGGTTTTTAGCTTGAGAGACTAGCACGGTTTAATTGGTGACTACAATCAATTCAAGGAACTTTAACCCACGCAAGCAAGTTTACAAAAGATAAAATAGCGGTCGAGCCAAATATAAGAAAATTGTATTAACCATTATTAATCCGATTAGAAAGTTGGTTTGTTTATTAAATGCAATGATTTTTCTCTCGAGGCAGTATGTCATTCTTAAGACTTAGGCGTTACATCATCCTAAGACCTAGACACATTAATTCTGTCACAATTAAAGCATCCGCATAAAGCATCCTTATTTGCTGATTATAATCTATCTTAGGGATTAAAGCAATGATGATCTTGTTCAACCCTAGCTCATAGAGACTTTACCCACTTACTGCTTAATGGTAATTTATACACTAGTAGTCCACTTGTCCAACCATCCAATGGAATTAGAATGTTATTTGTTGAATTATCTAGGTTCACCTTCTAGTCAACACGATCAATAAACCATTGGCAATATCCAATTAACTAGTTAGGCCCGAAGCGTATCCTAGACACAGATTTAGCAAGACAATATTTGTGATCCTATGATTCTAGATGTATAACTTACTATATGGAGAGCTATCCCAGACTCTAGATTACTTGGTCTGTATCACTAGATCTAGTTGAATGATAGGTCGCATACAAAAGCGCGTAAACAAGTATAAATTGATAAACATAAACAAGCATTCAACTCTAAATCAAGAAATCAAGATAAACAAATACCAAACATTCAGATCTTCATAATAATGGCTAATACCCGAATGTATTAGCCGTCAAACGTCATAATAAATACAAAATCAATTATTTAGCCAAGGTAAACTAACCGAGTTAACGAATGATACCAAAAACTGAACGATTACTAAAGTATATGGAATTATACGATGTCTCCTATGGAATTGATAGCGTTGCTCGACCTCTTCTGCTCTTTTTCTCCTCTGAAAATCGACTTTTGTAGTTTAGGTATCGAGAATAAGATTTAGCATACTTAAAACTCATTTGTGAGTTTTGTATTTATAGGGTCTAGAAGTCGGTTCGATACGGCGTATCCAAGGGATTGGATACGGCGTATTGGAGTTTCTTGGAGTAGGGATCACGTTTGATATCTTCCAGAATATTCTCATACTATATCTTAAATACGACGTATTGATTTTTTCTAGATACGGCGTATCGAGCGTGTTTCCTTTGTGGTCTTTGGTGAGTGCATGCACAGATACGTCGTATCTTCCTTAATGGATACGGCGTATTGGTTGTCAGAATCATTAATCTTCAAAATATGTTTGTTTAAGCTCCAGAATGAGCGTCTTTTGCTAATATTCACCAAGTACTCCATAATTACTGCAATTCTCAAATATAATCGATTAAGTAACAATTCTTTGCAATAAATATACAAAATGGGTTAATAACATGGGATAAATGATGCTATGAAATAGACGTTATTTGATGTCATCAAATATCCCCCCACTTGAATCCTACTTGTCCTCAAGTAGCCTTTAGAAGTTTATAAAAAAATGATTGACCACCAATGTATCTCTTTGCTCTTGTACCTCATTGACCTGAGAAAACATGCTTTAAAACGTCAACATAAAGTTGGTGAATTCAAGAGTTTTTATGTAAATATACTGAGAACTGAAAGATTTCCCCGTGATTATGCAACATGTACACCCATTACAAAATGTATTTATGTTTTCCCTAAGTTCATACGTCCGTTGTTCGGCAAACCGGCACAGTAAGTGCTACTCACCTAGGGATGTCAATCCCAAATAGATCTATTTATAACATTCGCGCTTACACAAAGTTGACAGTTCATGATAATGGGCTCAGAGGGTTATTGCTACTTAGGCAAACACGTAATCATGTTAAAATATACACTTGCGTCCAATTTATAAAACAATGCATGTTTCTCCCTCCAAAGTTGTCAATCATTCAAATTGTAAAATATGGGGCTATGAACTCACCTCAGTGAATGGATTGATTATCTAAATCAAATATTATGAAAATCGTCACGTAGTCCGAATGCAACCTAATTAAATATAGGTCGTGTGAGTACAATGTACTTTGAATAACTAACACAACATATAATTTTATATATTTACATCACCACCTAAGCATGTTTATTTAATTTATACAATTAAACAATTTAAATTTGTACTTCGTAAAATAATGTTCATGTGTTTGCATTTGTAAAAATGTTATATTTGTCTAACAATTGATCGTTTATAAATAATAATTTTTTAACACCTTTATGTAATTATATAATAATATTATATAATTAGATTTTAATTGATTTCACAAAAATAGTGCACAAGTATAAAATAGTGCATAAGGTTTTATAAACCTTATATCTTTTTGTTTTAACTTCGATTTATACGTTCTTTTAATAAGTATGATTCAGTATTTGAAAAATCTAATCAAATTTCACATTCATTATATTGGTATGTACAGTTATGAACAGTAACAGTAAGTGGAAATTTATAAAAAATACTTTTTATAAATTTTAATTATTGAAATCGTATTATAATCATATCTCATTCGTTTTAATTCGGTTTTTAGTGACTCTTATGTCCACGTCTTCATAATTCAAAGTTCTATCTAAGAAAATTATTTCCCAACAGCCCACTGTTATGAACAGTAGCATGTTTTTATAAAAATATTTTTTTATCGTAAACTTGTAAATAGCGTAACTTCTTCATTTTAAATCCGTTCTTGATGTACCTTATAGTTTTGAAATCCTCATAAGTTGTACTTTTCCAGAAAAATATGTTTACATTTTATCAGATTCGAAATCCTTATAGTTTTTATAAAAATACTTTTATAAAAACACTTTTACGTATAATCTTGTAAACTCCGTAACTTCTTCGTTATAATTCGGATTTTCGAGTTCTTTATATGCTTAGAATCGTCATGATATGTACTATTTTAATAAAATATAAAATAATTTGTTATATGGATCGAATTTGAACAGTAGCCATATTAAGTTTTTATAAATTAATTTTTTATAACTTGTTATATACACTTTTCATTTTATTAAAATACTATAAGTCCTCTACTTTATGATCAATACACTAACTTGTGTATATTTATAGTCCTCTAATTTGTTTCCAATAATATGTCCAAGAATACAAGTCTTCACATTTATTTATTCATAAAGTTAATAAATAAACTTTTATATAATTAATTTATAAACTAGTTTTATAAATTAACAAATAATTATACTAAGTGTGTTTTTGCCTTCTATCATCATTTTAGCATCGTAACATTTAACCAAAAATGAAATTCGAATTTTATAATGTGTAAACATCCATTTTATAATCTTATAAAATACCTTAGGTGATGATTAACTATATAACAATTATATAAATCATGAAATAAATAATATAAAAAGTTTAGGGTTCTTAGAAGACCTTAATAAAGATGAGTGAAGATGATACACAAGCAAGACCCAAGTATTTAATCCTAAATACTCCCACAAAATCATAATTTAACCAAGAAAAGTCTAGTTCTTCTTTTACTTGCAAAACCATTTTAACCACTTAACCAAGCTTCCAATACACCTTAGATAAGCCTAACAATGAACCTTGTATGCTTGAAATACCTTAGAAATCAAAACTATGAATTATTTGAAGGTGGTTTGAGTGAGTCGTGGGTATGGATGAGTGTAGAAGAGAAATAATTTGAGTTTTATGCTTGTAAATGAAGTGTGTGTGATATACTTACTTTATGGAAAGTATTTATAGTCAAGTATGAAGTGAAATACCATTTAGCAAAAACCAACCAAGGTTTATGGTAAGTAGTAGTGTGCGTCCGGTTTTGGGTTACAAGGAGACAAGAAAAATGGTTTAAAACTCACTTAGGGCTTCTAAGAATAGGGACATGTCTCTTGTCTTGTAAGAGGTGATAAGACAATACTAGCATGCTTGTCATTTGATTTCTTTCTTTTTGGTTCTTGTCTAGCCGTGAGTTTGGACACAAAAGGGGACAAGAAAGGTGGTTAAAAGTGGTGGTTTGATCCATTGGTTAACAACAATGGTTGTTTAATAGCGTTAGTGGAGGTATAGGTTTTAATTTCAAGTATGGTATGCATGAAATTTGGTTTAGGGCTGATTTGATTAAGAGATTATGAAATTTTTGGGTATCATGGGTATTAGTGGGTATATGTTGAAATATATATGGGTTTATGGTTTGCCATGCATGCAAAAGTGTAGTTTTATTGCGTTACGTAAACGTTTTACGTAACCAACAAAAATAAAAAGCGTAAAGTTATAAATTATCATCCTAATAACTTTATAACACTTACTTGGCGTAAACATGTAATTGTCTGATGCCCATTTACGTTAAATGCTCATTTTTAGTTTACGCGATTTAACTTAACGATAAAAATTAAAAATAAACGCGCAAAATCCTAAAAATAAATAATGAAATAATTGAAGTCGTAAAATGACTTGAAAATGTGAAATGTTATAGTCTCCTCCCGTTATAAGAGCCTTGTCCCAAAGGCTCAAGTCGCGACACTTGACAAAGGTACGAGTTTAGTGAAGATATGCGAATATTTCTTTTGAAATTGGTCTTCACGTTCCCATGTAAACTCAGGACCCATCCTAGAGTTCCACCGAACCTTGACAATTAGGATACGGCTTTGCTTCAACCGTTTGACTTCTCGATCCATGATTTCTACGGGTTCCTCCACAAAACGGAGCTTATCATCAATATGCAGTCCGTCCAACGGAATGGCTAATGGTTCATTGGAATAACATTTCTTCAAGTTGGATACATGAAACGTATTGTGAACCCTGCTCAACTCTTGAGGAAGATCAAGCTTGTAAGCAACGGCTCTAACCTTAGCCAATACCTTGAAAGGTCTAACATATATAGGGTTTAACTTCCCCCGTTTGCCAAAACGTACAACCCCTTTCCAAGGTGAAACATTAAGCATAACTATATCTCCAACTTAAAATTCCATCGGCTTATGCTTTAATCGGCGTAACTCTTTTGTCGGTCCCGAGCGGCTTGAATCATTTGCTTGATCTGAATGACCTTCTCAGCTGTCTCTTGAACTATTTCTGGACCGGTGAGTTAAACTTCTCCAACCTCGGACCAACAAACAGGTGAATGACACTTTCGACCGTAAAGTGCCTCAAATGGTGCAGCCTAGATGCTAGCGTGATAACTATTGTTATATGATAACTCAACTAATGGAAAATGTTTAACCCAACCATTTCCAAAGTCGATCACACAAGCACGTAGCATATCCTCGAGAGTTTGAATAGTCCTCTCACTTTGTCCGTTAGTCTCTGGATGATAGGCAGTACTCATATCCAAGCTAGTACCCAAAGCCTTCTGAAGTGACCTTCAGAAATTTGATGCGAATCTACCATCACGATTGCAAATGATTGAGACGGGTATTCCATGCCTCGTGACTACCTCTTTAAGTATATTCTTGCCAATTTCTCCATGGGATCAGTTTCCCTCATGGGTAAGAAGATTGCAGACTTAGTAAGTCGGTCAACAATCACCCAAATGGTGTCATAACCTTGTGACGACTTAGGAAGCTTCGTGACAAAATCCATAGTGATATTATCCCACTTCCATTGAGGTATCTCGGGTTGCACCAACAAACCCGATGGCCTTTGGTGTTCAGCCTTGACCTTAGCACATGTCAAACATTTGCGAACATAGGTGGCGATGTCGGCCTTCATATTGGGCCACCAATATAGCTTCTTCATGTCCTGATACATTTTGTCAGAACCCGGATGGATAGAGTATTTTGACTTGTAGGACTCGTGCATAATCACAGTCCTTAAATCACCATAACATGGCAACTAACTCCTGCCATTTAAGCATAGAGTTCCGTCGGCACGGGGTTCCAACTTTTCCTTCGGTATATCCTTCCTGATCATACCTCCTACGTCTTCGTTCTTGAAGTTCTCTGGTTTCTGTGCCTCTATTTGAGCTTCTAAAATTTGTTTGGGGAGATTCAAACCAATAGTCATGACTAAGGCTCGAACCCGTAATGGCTTAATCCGTTCTTTACGGCTTAAGGCATCGGCCACTACGTTTGCTTTCCCCGGGTGATAACGAATTTCACAATCGTAATCACTGAGCAACTCTAACCAACGACGTTGCCTCATGTTCAACTCCTTTTGGTCAAGTATGTGTTGTAAACTCTTGTGATCTGTGAACACCGTACACTTGGTTCCGTACAAGTAGTGCCTCTAAATCTTTAGAGCAAACACCACTGCACCAAGTTCCAAATCATGAGTAGTATAATTTTTCTCATGAATCTTCAATTGTCGTGATGCATAAGCAATCACCTTCTCGTTTTGCATCAACACCGCACGCAACCCTTTATGCGACGCATCGCAATAAACAATGAAGTTCTCAACTCCTTGAGGTAGAGCTAAGATAGGTGCGCTACACAACTTATTCTTCAAAGTCTGAAAAGTTGCTTCTTTATTGTCACCCCATTCAAAGGCGACTTTCTTCTGAGTAAGCTTGGTCATCGGCTTAGCAACCTTCGAAAATCCTTCGATGAATCTCCGATAATAACCGGCAAGACCTAAAAATTGACGTATCTCCGTTGGAGTCTTAGGAGATTCCCAATCTTTTATGGATTCGATCTTGGCGGGATCCACGTGAATGCCTTGACTATCAATCACGTGGCCAAGAAATTATACATTAGGAATCCAAAATTCACATTTAGAGAATTTAGCATACAACTCCTCTTTCTTTAGCAACTCTAAGATTAATTTAAGATGCTCTTCATGTTCTTCCTTGTTCTTCGAGTAGATGAGGATATCGTCAATAAAGACAATCACAAATTTATTCAAATATGACTTGCACACCCGATTCATGAGATCCATAAATATTGTCGGTGCGTTCGGTTAACCAAATGGCATAACTTGAAATTCATAATGACCATAACGAGTCCTGAAAGCGGTCTTCGGAATGTCTCCTTCACGAACTCGTAACTGATGATATCCCGATCTCAAATCGATCTTCGAGTAGACACTCGATCCTTGAAGTTGATCAAATAAATCGTCAATCCTCGGGAGTGGATGACGAATCTTCACAGTTAGCTTGTTCAATTCGCGATAGTCGATGCACATTCGAAATGATCCATCCTTCTTCTTGACAAACAAGACCGGAGCTCCCCAAGGTGAGGAACTAGGTCTTATAAAGCCTTTGTCGGATAGTTCTTGCAGTTGCTCTGACAACTCTTTCATTTCGGAAGGAGCTAATCGATAAGGTACTCGTGCTACAGGTGCAGCACCAGGTATCAAATCGATCTAGAATTCCACTTGTCGAGTCGGTGGAAGACCCGGAAAGTCTTCAGGAAATACTTCAGGAAAATCTTGAACGATTGGCACGTCCTCAAGTCGCTTCTCCTCCGACTTGTCTCCGGTCTCCTTTGTAGTAACATGCGCCAAAAAGACTTGACATCCTTTTAGCATGTACTTCTGTATTTTAGTGCACGAGATGATGTTCAAATGAGTCTTGTTTCCTCAGTTGCTTCCGTCACCACGAACGATTAAGGTTTCATTTCCCCAGGGAATACGAACGAGTTTCTCATCACAAACAATGACAGCATGGTACTTTGCCAACCAATCCATACCAATTATTACGTTAAAACTACCAAGTTATACAGGCATTAAGTCGACGTTGAATGGATGATTTAAGAAGTTTAATGTACAACCCCGAATGATAGTGTTTATCTCGATTATTTTCCCGTCGGCTAGTTCAACATCATAATAATGGTCTAATGTAGTTGGTGTGATATCAATTAGGGAGCTAAATGCAGTAGATACAAAACTCCTATCGGCACCAGTATCAAATAAGATAGAAGCATAGCGGTTGTTTAGAAGGAACGTACCCGTAACGACATTTGAGTCTGGGTTTGTCCCCGCATTACCCACCACGTACACTTTTGCTAGAGCATTGCCATTCCCACCTTGATTACCATGGTTTTTGTTCTTCAGCTTTGGGCATTCCCTCTTAAAATGTTCTTGAGCACCACATTCATAACAACCGGTACCCTTCTGATTAGCCCTAGTAGCTCTCTAGTTGTTACCAGTGTTAGCATTTCCAGAAATCCTGCAATCTCGGGCCAGGTGGCCAACCTTGTTGCACTTGTGGCACTTCGGTATACACAGACCATTATGGTGGTAGTTACACTTTGGCAGGGATCCACTATACTCCCTTTTCTCACTAGGCCCAGCAGTGTATGCCCGACCAGTGTTATGCCTCTTGTTTTGTTGTTGTTGGTTCTGGTTGTTTCTGAAGTTTTCATCTTGCTTCCTTTTGTTCTCAATCTTACGCTCAGCCAACGTATGAAGTTTTTGATCCATCAGATTGTTTGCCATTTCGACAGCCTCCTCTATTGTCTTGGGTTTGGTAGACATCACATTTCCTTGGATCATGTCAGGTAATCCACCCACATACTTTTCCACCACATCTGACTCTTCAAGGAACATTCTCCCGCACATCAATGCTAGTTCCTGAAAGCGTTGGGTATAACTTGCCAAGTCAGTACCCTTCACCTTCAGATCCCAGATCTCTATCTCCAATTTCTTGATCTTATTTCGAGGACAATACTTAGCAATCATCATCTTCATAAGTGTTTTCCAAGGCATACCGTAAGCGGCATCATGACCAACTATCTTGACATGGGTGTTCCACCATGTTAATGCAATTCCATGAAGAGTGCAAGTAGCAAACTTGACTTGATTCTCGACTGCACAGTTACTGATATGGAAAACAGACTCCATTCTTTCAAACCATTAAGTTAGACGAACAACTCCTAATGTACCCTTGAAGTTCAGAGGTTGGCATTTGAGGAAGTCATTGTAGGTGCACTCACGAGTAGTGCGCATAGGCCTCGTAATACCACTTCTAGAACCTTGGCTTCCATCGTCATTGAGGTTAGCGTTTCTTTGAATTGTTCGCCCAACCAAAGCATTAGCCACGCCTTGGGCTATCAATGCCTTGATGGCAGCATCAGTCATTGGGGTGGTGGTTGATGTGTCGTTGTGTGGTGTATATTTTATTGATTCAAGTTTTAAATTTATATTTTGCCGACTAAACCAAAAACAATACTTTAACGGGCAGTGTACCCGATCGGTAGTAGTTTCGTGGTAAGTAGGGTGTCGAACACTTGAAGCGAGGTTAAATATATCAATTTAATTAATATCTTGGTTATCTAATCTATGTTAATTCTATTCTATTCTAAACCTATGTCAGTCTTAATCCTAATTCTAACAGGAAAAGGGGGTTTTCAGCCTAAGAGACTGGCACAGTTTGGTTGGTGACTACAATCAATTCAAGACACTTTAACCCACATAAGCAAATTAACAAAAGATAAAAGAGCGGTCGAGCTTTATATAAGAAAACTGTATTAACCATTATTAATCCGATTAGAAAGTTGGTTTTTTTATTTAATGCAATGATTTCTTCACTCGATGTGGCATATCATTCTTAAGACTTAGGCGGGACTTCTTCCTAAGACCTAGACACATTAATTCTATCATAATTAAAGCATCCGCATAAAGCATCCTTATTCGCTGATTATAATCTATCTTAGGGATTAAAGCAATGGTGATCTTGTTAAACCCTAGCTCATAGAGACTTTACCCACTTACCGCTTAATGGCGATTTATACACTAGTAGTCTACTTGTCCAACTATCCAATGGAATCAGAATGTTATTTGTTGAATTATCTAGGTTCACCTTCTAGTCAACACGATCAATAAACCATTGGCAATATCCAATTAACTAGTTAAGCCTGAAGCGTATCCTAGACACAGATTTAAAAGGACAATATTTGTGATCCTATAATTCTAGATGTATAAATTACTATATGGAGAGCTATCCCAGACTCTAGATTTACTTGGTCTGTATCACTAGATCCAGTTGAATGATAGGTCGCATACAAAAGCGCGTAAACAAGTATAAATTAATAAACATAAACAAGCATTCAATGATAAATCAAGAAATCAAGATAAACAAATACCAAACATTCAGATCTTCATAATAATGGCTAATACTCAAAGGTATTAGCCTTCAAACGTCATAATAAATACAAAAGCAATTATTTAGCCAAGGTAAACTAACCGAGTTAATGAATGATACCAAAAACTGAACGATTACTAAAGTATATGGAATTACACGATGTCTCCTATGGAATTGATAGCGTTGCTCGACCTCTTCTGCTCTTTTTCTCCTCTGAAAATCTACTTGTATGGTTTAGATATCGAGAATATGATTTAGCACCCCTAAAACTCGTTTTTAAGTTTTCTATTTATAAGGTCTGGAAGTCGGTTCGATACGGCATATCCAAGGAGTTGGATACGGCGTATTAGGGATTTCTTGGAGTAGGAACCACGTTTGATATCTTCTAGAATATTCACATATTATATCTTCAATACGGCGTATTGACTTCTTCTAGATACGGTGTATTAAGCTTTACTCATTTATGGTCTTTGGTGAATGCAGGCACGGATACGCCGTATCTTCCTTGATGGATACGGCGTATTGGACTTCAGAATAGTAATCTTCAAAATATCTTCATTTAAGCTCCAAAATGCGCGCCTTTTGCTATCTTTCACCAAATACTCAATAATTATTGCAATTCTCAAATATAAACGATTAAGTAACAATTCTTTGCAATAACTATACAAAATGGGTTAATAACATGGGATAAATGATGCTATAAAATAGACGTTATTTGATGTCATCAAATATCCTCCCACTTGAATCCTACTTGTCCTTAAGTAGCCTTTAGAAGTTTATAAAAATATATCTCTAAGGATAGTTTCCGTTAAAGCATTTATTTAATCTATTACAAGTACAGAACCAAACACCTCATGAAATAGGAAGATGAAAACACTCAAATCACTTAACTAATCTATTTGGTAACATATAACTAATTCGCTAAATTGGCTACTCGGACCGAAACGTTACAAGTATTCTATCATAGGCTTGGCAAGGATACACATCTCCACCACTAGAGTTAAGCAGTAACAAGTTTATAAAGGTAAAATGGGTTGTTATAATAAGGCTTAAGGTTGATCATTCTATAATCTTTCATCAAAAGTACCACACCAACAAGGCAGCTGAAGCACACATACATGGCCATAATGATAGAATAGACATGTGCGTTTGATCACATCCTTATTCGAGTTTAACCAAGGGTTAGGATGAAGAATGATATAGGGTAGGGATCTTCTAACTTTCACCAATAGTAATAAACCAACAAGGCAGCTGAGACATGCATACATGGCCGTAACGATGAAATAGACATGCATGTTCGTACACATCCTCATTCGCGTAAAACCCATGGTTAATGATTAGGAAAGAGAATTAAATTCTTGTTAAACAAAAATTACGAAACAAATAGACTGGTTCTAAGATATAAGTTGCTAGAGACTTTTTCCTGACCGTTACCACGATTAAGACACAACTATTTATAAACGTCTTGATCATAGATCAAAAACAACAACCTGAGTTGGCGTTCCCGTAACGGTCAACTTCCCAATCATCCCATATTTTACATACTTTTACAGGACAAGTGGTGTTGGGATTCTAAAGCTTCTATAAGTTAATACTGCTGGCTCAAGATTAATACTGCTAGTGAAGACTTAATGCTGTTAATGAAAATTGAAGAAATAAGTCTGAGTCTTTAGTACTGCTAGCTTTATAGTTAGTACTGCCAGTACAATGTTAGTACTGCCGGTAATAGTTAGTACTGTTAGTTAGTATTAGTACTGCTAGTGTATTGTATTAGTACTTCTTATGAGATATACATGAGATAAATTAGGAATAGATATGCATTATCTCATAACGCGTTTTGTAAGCCCATTAGGGTTTTCCTTGGTGTATAAAAGGAACCCTTACGGCATAGTTAGAGATATGAATTGTTAGATAGAAAAACACAATAGTTGTTAGGCAAAACATATAGTTGTTTTGTTATTTGTGCAATATATTGAAGTTAAGAGAATCTTCTGTGTTAATCTTATTGTTCTTCTTGAGTATATATACTAGATTCCGCATAGTATATATATATATATATATATATATATATATATATATATATATATATATATATATATATACATAATCGTCAAGGTTTCAACCTTAGTTGTCTTGGATTTATCTAAGGTGACTAAAAGCTTCAACAAGCTAACAAATGATCTATTATAAACGGGATCAACAAGTGGTATCAGAGCAAGTGTTGAAACTCTGAATAAGAACTCAATTGTAAGATGGCAGAACAAGACACTCCTCCACCAACTATCACAGCAATGAAAATCCCTATCATCAAGAAGGGAGAATATGATATTTGGAGCATGAGAATGCGACAATATATCTGTCACACAGACCATAACCTATGGGATGTTATTGTCAATGGAGATCTAGAAGAAGAGTCTGCACCAACTGGAGAAACATCTGCTCCTCCTGCTCCTAAGACTGCCAAACAACTAGCTGCTAAAAGGAATCAGGAAAGAGTTAAGAGCATCTTGCTTTTAGCAATACCTGATGAATACCTCCTCAAGTTTCATAATGTTGCAGATGCTAAATCTCTCTGGGCTGCAATCAAAGCAAGGTTTGGAGGAAATGAAGAATCCAAAAAGATGCAGAAGAATGTTCTAAAACATCAGTTTGAAAACTTTACTACTGCATCAAATGAAAGTCTGGACAAGGCTTATGATAGGTTCCAAAAACTCATAAGTCAATTGGAGGTTCATGGTGCTCCAATATCAAAGGAAGATATCAACCAGAAGTTCCTAAGAAGTCTTCCTCCTTCATGGAATCAAATTGCTCTAATCATGAGAAATAAGCCAGACATTGATGAGATTGATATTGATGACCTCTACAACAACCTTAGGGTCTATGAAGATGAGATGAAAAGGTCTTCAAGTTCCACTTCTACGTCTAAGAGCTTGGCATTTCTTTCCTCTGAGAATGCTAGTAGTACTAATGAAGTTAGTATTGCAGTGGATATTTTGGGGTTAGTACTGCTGGAGGAATTAGTCAAGTTTCAACTACCCCATGTTCTCATGATGTAGCGTGCTCTTTCTTTGCACAACCAACAACCAATCCTCAACTTGAAAATGAGGATTTTTAGCAGATTGATGAAGATGACTTAGAAGAATTGGATCTTAGATGGCAGGTGGCTATGTTGACTGTCAGAGTGAAGAAATTCATTCAGAAGACAGGAAGGAACTTGGATTTCAAAGAAAAACGACCTTTTTCTATTGATAAGTCAAAAATTGAGTGCTACAACTGTCACAGAAAATGGCACTTTGCTAGGGATTGCAGATCTAGAAGGAATCAAGGGAGAAGATCTTATGGTGATAATGGCAGGAGCAATGCACCAACAAATGAATCTTCATCACAAAACACTGGTGGCTCAAGATGGTCTAAGGCTATGACTGGAGTAATGATTTTGAAGTAGAACCAGTCAACTATGCTTTAACACACTTACACGGGGTGCAATCTCGGTCTTCAAGCCATCAAGTTCTTCTGACAATGAGGTACAAAAATGTTCTAAACAATGTCTTGAATCTTTTAAAACTCTTCAAAAGAATTATGATAGTGAAAGAGAAAAACATAGCAGAGCAAGACTAGAAATTCAAGGTTATAAGTTATCCTTAGAGTCACTAGAATCCAGGATACTTGTACATGAAAAGAATGAATTGGCTTTGGGTGAAAAATATGAGTTTCAAAACTATGAGCTTAAATGCAGAGAAATA